>JAVTVY010010572.1:0-49631 GCA_036873755.1 Hanleya hanleyi | reverse complement strand
ATCCTAGTACCCGGATGTAGGCGCAGACGTGAGCGAAATTCCAGTACCTGTCCATTGGTTCTTTTATCGATCGCTCATTGACTCTTTTTCTCGACCGCTGATTGGTGCAAATGGAACTGCCCATCCTTCCCAGGTTAATTTACAATCCGCTTTTTGTGTTGAAGCTCTGTATATCGATGCCGCAACATTGTTGCCGAACATTGCCAAAAGGGAGACCTTTGACCTGGATGTGACCTTTGACCGGTTGACCCGAAATTCACCCGCGCACTTCCGGTGATGCCGCGCAGGCGTGCGGCCGGATAACCCGCGCTCGAGCTCGCCCAGATAAGCCGCGTGCGCTGCGGCCGGGGTGGGCCGGGCCGGGCCGGGCCGGGCCGGGCCTGGCCCGGGCCGGATGGAAAATCCGAACCCTACGTCTAAGGGAAAACTGGAACTCTTCTGTGTTCTGAGGTAGTTTTTGTGAAAGCGGAAGTGAACATCCCACACCACCAAACCACAAACACGGACCCATATGGGGTTGGTCAAACACACCTACAAAATGCCTGTTTTCTATACTACGACCAGTCTGCGCATGCGCAGGCTATTGAACACGGATAATACATTAGTCCAATCGCATGCTCCCTCACGAGAGCTTCAAAATAAGACCTCAGACGACTCCATCGGACCACTAGGGTCTCACATAGACCTTAAAATGTATATTTACATACACTTGCTATACTGCGCATGCGCAGAATGACGTCAGTTTTATGTCAGGTCCACCCAGTCGGCTGCTCCTCCACGAATGCTTCACAGTGATACCTCACTCGATCCCATCAGACCATTAGAGGCCCCGGTAGGCCCCAAAACGTTCCTTCCAATGCAGATTTCCCACAATTCCCTGTCTGCGCATGCGCAGAATGTTGAACACGGACGGCACACTAGTCCTGGAGGATGCTCCCTCACGACTGCTTTACATTGATACCTCACTCGACTCCATCGGACTAACAGAGGCACACCTAGACCCCAAAACGTCTATTTCCATACACTTTGTCCACTGCGCATGCGCAGAATGACGTAAGTCCCACGTCACACCCAACCTCTCGGATGCTCCTTCACGAATGCTTCACAGTGATACATCATACGACTCCATAGGACCAATAGTGGCCCACCTAGCCCCCAAAACCGTGTATTTCCATACTTTGTCCACTGCGCATGCGCAGAATGACGTCAGTTCCACGTCACACCCATCCTCTTGGATGCTCCTTCACCTTCACCAGTGCTTCACAGTGATACCTCATACGACTCCATAGGATCACTAGTGGCCCACCTAGACTACACGTCACACCCAGCCCGTTGGATACTCACTCACGTATGCTTCATATTGATACCTCACTCGACCCAATCGGCCCACTAGCGGTTCCTACAGATTGCCGAACATTCTCACGAAAAGCCACGTATTTGGGACTACTTTCGGTCCGCGGAGGCAGACCGCATCACCGCCAGACCGCATCACCACGGAGGAATACATCCCCCCAAGGTCACGCCCCATTCACCCAGACCGGAAGTGACGTCATACCTGCGCACAGCACTCCTGTGCACACCGCCCCATGATCGCCCCATTTTTAAACAGTCCTGCGCACACCACTTTCTCGCGTATGCGCAGTGACACCAATATGGCTCGAAATGCTCTTTGGTTACTACTCTCGTCCGACGAAGCAACCTTGAAGTGGACGGTAATGTTTATTTAACAACACCATTAGAACGCGTATCGAAACGCGTTTCCAAAACGCGTTCCAAACGCGTTCATAAACGCCTTCGTGAAACGCGTTTCAAGCGAAACGAAAGATAAATGAACATACCGATGGTCAAACGCGTTTGCGAGGTATAAACGCGTTCTTTGAGATGAAAACGAAACGAAAACAAAACGCGTTCAGAACGCCACTGAAACGCGTTTCAAGCGCTGACAGAACGATAATATACGTGAAAAAAACGGACACCGAATGCTTTTAACCCTGTAATGGTTATTGGAATATATCGAGTTTCAATGAGGTCAATATTTTTCAAATAATCTGATTGAGAATATCGAGACGGGAATAAGAAATAAGTAAATAACTTCTGTTACGTGAGAAAGAATAGAATAGAATCGGTATTGCTAATCAAAGCGCGTTCTCGGAGCGAAAAATCAATACAATCAATTAATTTCCCGAGTACAAAGTTGTATTCCCACCTATGATAAAATGATTGTGATAATTTTCTGGCCCGAAACAAACCCCACTGAAATATTACAAATATTTATTTATTTTATTCATCCATTCAAGAAAATGCCGAAAGCACGAGACTTGTAAAATACTATATTCAAAGGTATAAACAAGCATGCAGCTTCGCATAAAGATCGCGCCATTTAGGGTGGCACAACATTTGATGTTACACATCATTTGATGTTGCACATCATTGGCAATGCACATCGTTTGAAATGACATTTACATTTATAATAAAATATGATTTCTATGACATTGATGTTGATGTTGGATTGAAAGAGGAACTTGAATTAAAGATAACATTTTATTTTTTCGAAAGTAAGCTGATACATCTCATTTTCTATATCTGATGAATACATGTACATGTATAGTTAGAAACAATTGGTGTGCAATTAGGAGCACGTTCTTGGTGTAACTTTGTGTCATGATAATCCCTTATCTGATATAATCTCTTTTCTGGCAAAGCTATTAACAATGCAATAGTTGGTGTAGAGGTATCATTTACAGTATGAAATGGCACACCAGCACTGTGGTATGCAAAACTGTTTGTATGCAAATAAACGAAAATAATCACAATTTTTCCCAATCATTCACATGTCACCACAAACTATTAAAACTCAGTTTTAATTAATATAGTACGTGTAAGTTAAATGTGTTGACACATAAATGGTTCATGGAAAAACTTTAGGGTAAATCAGACGATTGAAATTGAAGCACATTGTGTCCTCCATTTAAGGCGACATGAAATTCAAACCTAACAGGGGTTCGGTACTGTGGGGGGAATTCCGCCGGTTATTTAATATTGTACATCTGAAATACAATAATCTCAGCAAACTATTAGTAATTAATATAAATGATTATATATTGAAGGTATCTCGGCATGCGTGTGTGCATCTCGTACCTTATACTAGGTTCGTATCGTACACAAGAGATATTAAATTAGAAATTGAAATGTGAAGGTATGGGGTCGGACAAACGCATTGAATAAGCGTAGCATAATGCAACTCCCAGAATATGAGGATACGAGGTCGGGTGAAACTTAGTTTAAGAGACAGAGGATGGGGCTCGGTTCTTCTTTAGGCGCTGCCTCAATGAGCATCGAGCACCGCGCCCCACCCTCTGTCTCTTAAACAGATGGGTTGAATAAGTGTAGGATGAGGTAAGCTCACGGAATATATGCTGGTATGGGGTCAGGCGAAGATTAGGGCTCGGTGCCTTAGTGCTGGGGCATGCTCTGCGAGGGCAGTGGATGGGTTCAATAAGTGTAGCCTGGTGTACTCTCCCGGAATGTATGAGGTTATGGGATAGGGCGAAGCTTACTTTAGGAGATAGAGGGTGGGGTTCGGTGCCCTGGGGTGGTGACATGCTCTCTGGGGTAGTGGATAGGTGGAATAAGTGTAGGATGATCTAGGCTTTCGGACTATATGAGGGTATGGGGACAGGCGAAACTTAGTTTAGGAAACAGAGGGTGGGGCTCGGTGCCCCAGGGGTGGGGACATGCTCTCCGATGGTAGTTGATGGGTTCAATAGGTGTAGCCTGATGTAAACATTTGGAGTAGTCACGTTATAAACATTTGGAATATATAGAGTTCGGGGGTCGGGCGGGCCTTACTGCAGGAGACATAGTGTGAGGCCAAGAAGCTGTGAACAGGAAAAAAATGTTTCCAAAACTTTAACATTGACTTTAACCTGCAGATAGACTGCCAGACAGACAGATAGAGGGACATCGTTGTGACACCTTTTTCGAACTTTCCACAGCTAAAGCTGGACAAACTAGGTAAATCAAGATCGTTATAAAGAAATGATATAAGACATAAACAAATAAAACATATATACATAGACGTACAAGTATAATACAGGGTGAATTAGATATTTTAACGGTAAATTTGAAGATACCAAAATACATCATTGAGTTAAATATAATCTGAGAATTTTAGATTATAAAATTTACTAAATACGTCATGAAGTTAAGTCTTCAACTTCTTCAACTTCATTTCCACACTTGTGACACTATGCGGCATCAGTGGTTGCAAAAACATACCTATACATATTTCATGCGGAGGTGGTCAAATTCATCTTGATTATAATTAAGTACCGGTATAGATAATTACACTGTGATATACTATCTAATTTGGTTTTATAACAAAATACAGGTATTGTTTCCTTGGGAGATGAACAGATGGGAGATGTTACTGTTGTGTAGTTGCAGCTAAACATTATATAGCACTTCATAGTGTTACCGGTCATAGTGAGAATATATACATGAATAAGTGAAGTCATTGGAATTAAATAGCACTAGATTATAAAAAGCTATAACTTAAGAACCATAAAGCGTGATCTATTTTTTTTACACGGTGGACCGATAATTATAACACACATGAAGATATCATTTTATTACTAATCAGAGTAATTATATGTGTGCATATACAAGTAGCAAAAAGGTAAAATACATTACTTTTTTTCAACAAGTGAATTGATCAGTATTGCGCATTTTGCGTGCACTGTTGCCTACGCCAATGTAGATAATGAATATATATTTATAGAGTATACATATATATAGAAAATAATTGGACAGCATATTACTCTAAACGATTAGGGTCATCAAGCCACCATGCTCCTCCGACTAATGGAACGAAAAGCCGAAAGTTTCAGAGGAGGGCTTGGGGCATCGACGGACCTTGAGAAGTGCCACATTGGGCGAAATGAGATCAAATCCACCTTCGTTTCCATCCAACGGGATATAATCCCATAGGATGGCGGAGGTAGATATGGTCGACTGGAATTGTATAGCGCATATTGAGAACGGTGGTATATCCTTCATCACTTAACAAATATACATTTCTAACTGATGAGAATTTAATTAAAATAGATTTCGGTACAAGTCGCCTGTTAAATAATACTGTATTAATAGATGGTGAAAGTGGGTACAATGGAAGATGTAATGACGTTCGTCTCCAATTATGATCAAGTTGCAAATAGAAAATGTCAAAATACATCATAAGGTTAAATATGTTATAAGCTAGCAATATATTTTAGTGACTTAATTAATGTGGGAGTTATCTCCCATGAGCTATAAGAAACATATTACTCATACTTGAAACCTCACATTTTCAAATACAAAACTCAAACATACAATAAACGGGACTATGTGAATAAGCTATATACATTCATTTTTACAAATGAAGGAAAACTGTCCTCAGCCTCAGGTAGTGGCTATTGCAAGGAGATCAATCAATCAATCATTTTTTACTTGTGACCTTTCCATTCAAATGTAGATGATGTTGGTCAAGCCATTGAGTTTGCTTAGAAAAAAATAATAAATAAAAATAAAAATAAAATTGTATTATACTCATGGGTTTTATGGGATATTTTTCATGGTAACCCATTTAGGTTACCATAATTGTTCCCATGGTAACCTGTATATGTCTCTCGCACATTCAGAGACATGTTAAAGCAAGGGTTTTAGGCAACCAATTTGGGTCAACTTAAATCAGGTTTGTTAAACCAATCGGTAACCCAGTTCAGCCCTTCAACATAACATAACATATTTCTTCCCTTGATTTCTTAAGATAAATAAATACTATATTGTAAAATTTAAAAAAAAGTACTTTGCAGAATTCAAAGATCAACAACTATAATGTATATCCAACGACCCATTTTAAAAAATATATAAATCTTCATTAAATTGACCAGTACAGTGCAAGAACACCATTTTTGTTTTAAGGAGAGAAATTGCATGTTCGGTCTTGAATTTGTATAGCTTTGAACCCCCCTTCTTCTATCGCAGGTTATTGAGCACTTAATCTGAACTCAACCACAGCACGCTCATATTTTAAATTTTCTTTATACAAAAATAGAATTCATATTCTATAACATACAATTTAATACAAGATTTCAGTATATACAACACTGATAGGATCATGGAACGATGAAGTAAAATACTTTGGAGAATTGTTTATGGTCTTCGATGGTTTTAAACAATGTTCTTGCGGAGGGAGATATTGACTTGCGCATGCGTAATTATCATGATAAAGCACTCGTTCGTCTCAAAATTTAATTAACAATATTGACGTTTGAGGCCCTCACTATCCTGAAACTTTCAAATTTCAAATGCCACTCGCTGCCAATTTAATCGAAATCGGCCATATTGGAAGAAATCATAGGCTCTATTTTCGAGCCCTGGCCTTTAACCCCTTGGATGACTTAGAGTGACATTTGCTCTTAAATTAGATAGATTGATCGAGTTGGGACAACGGCCCAGACAAAACTGCTCACAGTATCGATGAAGAGAGAATTTGCTGCTGATAGTTATTTCACATTTTCCGTTTCATCGTCGAGTGTTCTGAACAAAATTCTTGCAGAAAAGGGGTATTAAATTGCGCATGCGCAATCATCATGATGATACACTTTTCCAAAGCGGCAACATGTCACACCTTTTCAGCATAGGTTCCCGTTCAACATGATACATAGAAAATCGACCTGATACATAGATAATCCCAATGGCGTTGTAAAATCGTCGTTGCAAAATTTAAGGCCCTTCCTGGGATCCATCTCATGGAGTAGAGAACTGTTGTCTATAGCACTTCCCGGCGCAAATGGTCGTACTCAGAGGAGTCGGTTTGGCCTTCCTCGCTATCTGGGGCGCCAGGTTGTTTTTGTCCCACAACACTGTAAATTATTTCCTTTGGTGGGCTGTCAATCCCAGTTTTATCCTGCGTGGTCTTTTTGTTGATCTTGCTGTTTGAATACAAACTATCTAATTCATCGTCCGTTATATTGACTACCACGGGATAGCTTGGTTTCGCCGCTTCATCACCTGGGGCGCTGGCAACAACTTCTCTGTCCTTCTCACAAGGCCACAAGCTCACATCCGCTAATTCGTAATTTCCAGTTGGAGGCACATAGCGATCCTTAGCAACAGGTTTTGGTTCGGTTGCAGGTTTGGTCTGCGTGATTTCCCTTTCAGTGTTTATACCAGAGTCTGGTTCATCCGACCTCTCTGAATGATCAGTACAGAGGGTTCCGCCGTGTTGACTTTTTTCGTCTCGTTCTTTCTTCTTCTTTTTCTTCTTATATCTTTAATAAAGAACATTTTTAATGATGAAGAACATAGTCCAGTTATGTTCACAGACCGTATGCACTATAAGCAAGCAAGTTTCTCTGATGTTAGACCCTTTTCGACTTATAAAAATTCGCCAAATAGTATTTGATAGACCATAACCCTAACCTTAGCTCAAATCAACGTAATTCTCTTATGACTGGTAATTACATTTGACCACATGACAACTGTTTGCAATGCCATTTCCTTGGCTACATGTATCTCAAAACATTGAGAAGCACACTACGATATGTTTCCACTAAGGTGCAGTCTTGGAACTAAACATCGAAATATATCGTCTTCATATCTGATTATCTTAGATAAGACGCATTTCCTTTGAGATTTCCGCTACGATAGTTCAGATTTTGCTGGAAAATGTGAGGAAAAATATGTTTGGAATTTATGTATATTTTTAAACTCACCGTGAAACTGTGAACACGACAATAATGACGGCTATGACAGCTATGACAGCCATGACAATGCCAATCAAAACACCAGTGAGATCTGCAAGAAAATGTTATATTAGTATCTCCTCCGAGCAGATGAATCTATTATTTACAGGCGAACTTATTGCCAAATCATTCCAGTCTATTTAGGACTATGTTTAGTGACAATGCAGCACCACCACAGGTAGAAAAGTCAAGTTTCCATTTTCTATCCTGGATTATTGTGATCTGTCCCAATCCTAATTTCCGACATGTCGATTTTTATTGGGATATAGACATGTCGGAATGCAGTGATATACATGTAGTTCTCATGTGCTTCAATTCGAAACTCATATCGAAGGAACTCGACCGGCTTTCAGCGTCCGGAAACTTGCTACTGATGATAGTATTGGTAAGATTGTCAAACTAAAAACTCCCAATTCAAAGCTAAAGGGAATGTGACATCCACATACGGACAAACTCATTGCTGTATGATAGTAATAAAGCCATATTTTTACCTGCAATATCAGATTTTCATTTCATTTTACATACTGAAATATCAGCCTCGAAACATTGCGATGGTCAATTGCATATTATAGGATTTACGATTAATAAAACTATATTGCCTGACATATTTCCGTATTTTTGTTTCAATTTTCTTATTTTGTATGAAAAATTCTTCCTATAAATGGATAGATTTCTTCCAAAACTAATGGGGGGGACACTTTTACCAATCAGAAGTTTTTATATGCAAATGGCCGTCGCAAGTTTTAAATGCTAAATATATCACGCACTTGGAAACGTACATCATGCAGACACTGCTTTCCATACCGCCACTTTACAGAGTTAATATTAATTATCCCTAATAAATGGGATTATTATCCCAAACCAGATGTGCTTTATATGTGGAGAGTCCGAAAACTCCCGTGAATTATGTAATTTTCTCTAATGGCAAATCATATGCTTCACATATCAGACACATGTGTGTTTCTCGGGGTAATAATGCGTGCGATTTGTGACTAGTTGAAATATGATTGATTCATAAAAAAAAACTAGGCAGCTTCTTACACAGGTTTACCATTTATTTTGACGAATCATTTAACTTTCTTTGCATTAGTCGGATTGTACTGTGTTTATGTGTTTGCTTTTAGGAAACATTCACATGCGTCATCTAAGGAAGCTACATATGATTCACGTATAGTGTTATTTTGCCTGACTAGGAGCATGCGACAAATTGTAACTAGCGATCACGCATGCGCACTAGCGGGAAAGGAAGAAGTGACATCTGCAACTGTTGTACATATTTATCTGCAAGCGATATCCGTTTAAGCGCTTCATGTCGCAGCCGCTTCATGTCGGAGAACCGCAAATTGTTAGACTGCCGAACTACTAAAGCCAAATATGCTGTCAAAAGAATAATTATACATTAGGCGGCTTGGTGTAATATCTAAAAATGTGTACGATGTTACTGCTCCGAAAGTACTCACTGGCTTTGGTGGTGTCATTCGGCGTTGTAACCTGAGCTGCTATTGTTGTTCCTAAACAAATGTAAGTGGGTAATCAGAACCAGTAAAACTACGAAATTTGGGACCGACAAATGAGGTAATAGCATATGGCAACACTGACCTGATATGAACGAATACATATAGTTTTCCGAGTGCGCCAAGAATGGCGGTGAGTTTTTACAGCCAAGAAGATGCAAAGATGATAAGTTAACCGAAAGACCATACTCTGAATGCATGTGGCTCTATCAATATGTCGGCACCTCTTCCCACTTCCCTTATATGTGTTGTAATTATGCTTCTTCCACCAAAGGCATAAGGCCACTCGTCCCAGATACCGTTATTGTTCTGCTGTTGGAATCACCGCAATGAAAATAATTAAAAAGGCATAATTGAAGAAGCCTTAGTCGGGAAGAGGTATCTATACCCTAAACGGATGTAACCTAGGTCAGGAAACTCAGTCACACTCGGCTAATAGTTTTAACCCAATTTGGCCTAGGGATTTGGGGTATACCGCAGCCTGGGGCGAGGGAAGCTCAAAAGAGCATTTTGTGGACGATTTTTCGGTCAGACTTTTCGAATTGTTTGTTATTGTTTTTTCTTCGCAAAAACTGCATGATGAATTGGTAAATAATAACTTTATATGAAATAAAATAGGGTTTGCCCACTTTTCCATTCAGAAAAGCAAATATTTTTAAGAAATCTGACGAAAACATCACTTTTCTGGTACCCCACATGGGCGCCATTTTGAAGTCGCTCATGATCCTTTGCATTCCTTCATGAACTAAATAGATCAGCGTGCAGGTTCTGAAATAAGTGTCATGAATTGCGGATGTAACCTGATTATATGTATACATTTGATGAAGGTGGGGGTATGCGGATGACATGCAGTTAGTATGCCAAAACTCCAAACACATGCACGACATTTACTCACGTGTGTTTATTTCACGTCTGAATAACGTGCACATTTATAATTTGCTAAGCGTTCACGTGGGCATAAAACAGGATAAATCAATACAAGCGTCCGGACCGTCATTCAATATTCAGCCGTCGACCAAGTTACACCAGATGCAAATCATAATGTAACGTCTCAATTCGAAGGTCAAAGGCCAAGATTACCATGGATGAAACCGATGGTTTTCAATTACTTAGCTACCCAAAGTTATCTCCGTCAAATTTCACTGATGGCGTTAATACATTTGGGAATCGGAATAAGTAGGGTTGCACGGTTGTGTGTATACGTTGGCATATGGTCGGAGCTTTAAACTAAACCTTGACCTATCCCAAATACAACCAACCAAAGACAAAATAATCCATGAATAAGTCTGATCATGTGATTCCTCACATTACACATTTCATCCTAACTTGGGATTGAAAACATTGAATCAATCAATAACCACGATCGGTTCAATGTTAGCGATGTTTATTTATGTTAGCTTATTGGAGATACATTAAACAGAGACATCACCATTCTAACAGAACAGTATTACATAAATAGCGCTACAGTTTGCATTCGTAGTATATACCCTGTTGAAAATTCAAGGCTACCTGGTTTGGTTACACAATTTTCCCCGTTATTTGTTGAAGAGATGAACCCCTCTTGACAGATGCATTTGTAGCTGCCAATTGTATTTGAACACACCGAGTTAGCTCCACAATCGGCGCCTTCTTCACACTCGTTGACGTCTAAAGAAGATAAATTTCACAAGAACAACGATTAAATACGTGAGGCAAAGAACGTTTTTAAATTAGTCGACGTTATGACAACTGAGAATACAACGTAAAGATGATAACCCTATCTGGCCTGGGCGATTTGCATTGTAATGTCGCAATTGCGACAATTGTGTCATTAGTAGTCGCTGCAGCCATTGATCTGATTTTCCTATGTATCCAATTATTTATTTAAACAATGTGGACAATTTGTCATATTATACATTATGTTGGCCTTTGCAATACGGACTACGGTTTAACCCTACCTGGCCCGGAGGGGGCGGGGTCACCAGTGAACTTTTCTCTGCTACTCCGAAACGACAAAACCGAGGAGGATGAAACTTGGTGACTTTAAAGCTTATCTTATTGAGGTCATTTTGAGTCTATTTTTATATACCCCGGGCAGAGAATCATGGGTGAATTCAAAATGGCGGCCATGTGGTATCCGCGAAAGTCGTGTTTTTCAATCTTTTCGCTCCATTTCTTCACAATCTCCTTTCGTAAAAGGCATTGAAAGTATTTTATTTATGCAAAACTAATTATTCTAGATTTTATTTGATTTTTTTTCGAGAGAAAAATTGGAAAAATGAAAATTTCGAAAAATCGACCCCAAAAAAGCCGAAAAATGGCTTCCGAGAAGATGACGTCGCTGTGACGTCATAATGGCGGCCATCTTGGATTTTGTTACATTTCCCGGTAGAGCTTTAACCCAAGATACTGTAAGGTAAATTTCAACGCTGTAGCCTTAGTGGTAGAGAAAATATATAGGGGGGCTCTTTCCGCACCCCCCAGGCTCCCAAATCGCCCAGGTCAGGTGGGGTTAAAGAAGCCGCAAAGCTACCAAGATGTTTCCGTTTTTCGTTATATTACCATCACTGCCATGGGGAAAAGCATAACTTACCTGGTATACAGTTCTTTCCATCATTTGACGGGCTTGTATAATTTTCCAGACATTGACAACTGTATCTACCTGGTAGATTTGTACATATGGAGTTGTTCCCACATATAGTCTGGTGAGCTTCACACTCATTTCGATCTAAAAAATATGATAAATATATATGAAAAATGTGGTTATCAGCATATGATAGTAAGAACAATTCCCGACTTCTATCTAATAAACTAGCTGAGACATTAGTCATCGTTTGCAAATAGATAAGACATTTTGCTAAAGAAAGGGAACCAAATGACATTATTTAACCCTATCTGGCCTGGGCAGTAACGCCACTGCCAATGCATAGCTTAACGGTTCAACGTCCTGGGGAAATATCTCAGAAGCTTCGATTTTCTAGATATTCAATGGAAGTGCCACTAATTCATCGAAATGCAGTGACGCCCGACAACGCCAATTGATACGCCTTAACGCTCGTCTCAACGCCTTAACGCCCTATCTTTACGCCTTAACGTCCGTCCCAACGCCTTAACGCCCTATCTCCACGCCCTATCTCCACGCCCTAACGCCTTATCCTAACGCTTTTACGCATTGTCAACCATCCAATCACACGGACGTATTCTGACCATTGGTCCCTGACCCTTGACGAAAGTCACATCATCACTAGACATCGCCGGAAGTGATGTCATCGCTCGCGCAAAAGAGCGCCGAGCTCTTGGAGTCGGAGCTCTTTGAGCTCGGAGCTCGGAATTGACGTCATCACACGTCATCACGGAGACAGGGTGCACCACAACGTAAAACCGGGCGTGCATTTTGATGAATTAGTGGCGATTCCATGGAATATCTAGAAAATCAGAGCTTCTGAGCTATTTCACCAGAGCGTCGAAGCGTTAAGCTAGGCGTTGGTGGGCGTTAATGTCCATAAAAGTTTGACATGACAGTTTACGTCGTCACACACGTGCACGCCATGAAATACTCACGCATACATGTGCAGAGTGTGAATTAGTCTTTAAGCACCCCAGTCAATTGAGACGTCACCAAAGTGTCATACACGGATCGCGCTCGCAAACTCTCGAGATAGGATATTTCTGTTCCCATTATAATGCATCCTCGAATGGAAGAACCCATGGGGTCGATCCGCCGCCCCGAATTGAAGAGCCGGTGGAGATTGATCCCAGTGTCGAGGAGCCCTTCCATCTCCCTTCCCTGCCTACCAATGGGAGAAGTAAGACCTCGGACTGCCCGACTGCTTAGGACAAACGAATCAGAATGATCATGGTCGAAAATTGAACTTTCTGAAATGGCGGCTTCTGATTGGACAAGAGCTTACGAGAATTGTAAACATATCCAACGCGCCTCTCCCAGAGTGGGTATGATGTGCTGGTGGGATAATGACATAATTGACCTGTCATCCTTGTTGTTGTTCTCTCCTTTGTCCGCATCATGGCCACCACCACCACCACTACCACCATCACCACCACATACCACTACCACTACCACTCACTCACTCACTCACTCCTCCTCCTCCTCCCCCCCCCCTCGTTCCTCTCTCCCTCAGCCTTCTCCGCCTGCTTCCTCCTTCTCCTCTTCCACACACGCACACACAGCCGGATGAAACAAGATCCTTATCTCCTCCAAACGCACTCCATTGCACCTCCAAAACACCCCTTACTATACTACTCCCAAGTGATCTATAAATAGAACAGAGGTTTCCCAGAAAATTCCCCTAAACTTCACCCTGACAGTTTCTACTTTCTCTACTACTAAACTGGATTGCTTCCCTTGACTTTTACTTCCCCGAAATTAAGAGACTGCACTATCTCAACAACATTCTCATTTCTGTGACTCCTTTTTTCTGTGAAAACATGCACTCACTAATGACTTGATCGGCCTGGAGGAGCACTTCACATGGATACCCTCTCCGACCCAGTACGACTACTATGGGACAACTCAACCCCAAAACTTCCATTCCAATACTCTTTCCCCACCATTCCCTACCTGCGCCTGCGCACTATTGCGCTACTTTTACTCAACACAAGTCCAGTTGGACGCTACCCCATGACAGCTTCAAACTGATACCCTCGCCGATCCATTTACACCACTATGGACCCATCTCGAACCCCAAACTACCATTCCAGTGCCATTTTCCCACAATTCCCTGTCTGTACATGCGCAGAATGCTGAAAACGGACGGCACACTAGCCCAGTCGGATGGTCCCCCACGAGAGCTTCAAACTGATATCTCACACGGCCCAATCGGACCATTATAGGTCCACCTAGACCTCAAAATGGCCACCACAGCTCTACTTGCCCAGTGCGCATGAGCAAGGTAACTTTTCAAAAAGTCATCGGATGGCCTCGAGACCCCTGCCATCGTGTTCTAAAGCTCGAGACAGAAAAATCAAGCTGCCACACCCCATACCGCAAATGTCCATGAGTGGGTTCCCCATTGGAACTAACTTTGTCCAGTGCGCCAGAATGGATCTAACATCCTCACCCCAGGCCTGCCTGAATTTTTCAGCGAAACTCAACCCCTGGCATCGAGACCCCCCCTCATCGTGTTCTACATCGCGTGACAAAGAAAACAAGGTGCCACACCCCATCGTAAAATCCACAAGAACAAAGAAATGACCACCCCTATCCCATACATGCATTCCCCGAAGATTAACATTGGGAGTCACTGGGGTCTAATATAGGGGTAGATAACTCTTGCTGGACCGTCACGTCACCGGATGTGACCTTTCACCTGAATGTGACGTGGATGTCTCGTGACCAAATGTGACGTCATAGTGACATCATCGTGACGTCACTCTGTACCACCCTCTCTCCTCACCCTCAAAAATGCTAATGAATTTGCCGTCTTCCTACTACTCCCCTCACCCCCCTCTATATTTTCGCTATCGCTAAAGCTAGAGGATTGAAACTTACCACACTCTATCTTTCAGCCAAGCTCTACAAGAAAATGTAAAAACAATCCAAGGCGGTTGCCTTGATGACGTAATTTTCAAAAAGAGCATTTTGGACGATTTTTCGGTCAGAATTTTTCGCTTTTTTATTTTTGTTTCTTCTTCGCAAAAACTGCATGGCAAATTAGTAAATAATAATCAGATATGAAATAAAATAGGTTTTACCCACTTTTCCATGTAAACCAAGATGGTATATCAGGGAAATACCATCTAGAGATGACGCTATGAAGAATTCGTGCGAGCTGTTTGCCGATATTCTAAGTCAAATTAGAATTTGACAAATTCTGCCTCTTCAATTTGACATTGATTGGCATTTAGTTCACAGGTATAAACAACTTTGCGGGGGTAGGTATTTTGATATTTTCTTCCGCCTGGCAAAATCAGACTTTTCGATGGGTGTAACCTCTTTGAAGTTCACGTTTCTCACGCACTATGCTTCGACCTGATATCTCATTTAGATACTGTTTCTCTAAACATTTTACTATATTGGTCCACGTGTTCCTGTGTGACGTCATTTTAAATTTTTTCATCCACAAAATAATGTAAGTTTGATATTTGCACAGGATTGTTGTGGTATAAGATATAATGTTCCGTGAGATTTTATCTGAGATTGCATACGATCCATGGACGAAAAACAACGTTAAACCTCATAAATTTAGGAGTGTGCAAAGAATGTGTACTAAGATGCAGAAACCCCCATCACACAGGAATCTTGATATTAATTAGTTTGACATCTCAATCATATTAAATATCATTTTATCTAACGTCAGAGATGGGGAGCGCAAATCAATCTGTTTCGCATGATGTTCTCGTAGGCCATAATAAAACAATCGATTTATGGAATGCAACATGAAAGTCTCGTACTAATTGGGAGTTACTTGCCTTCTGTAGGATTTTTAAACATGTTAGATACACTATTCCCGATATCTGTCACATGTGTTATATATAAAGTCTGAAGGAATCTGGAACATACACTGTTTCCGGACCCCTGTTAAGTTGAATTGATTACCACTTACCTGAGCAGCTCGACCAAGGTGAGAGATTGTTGGATCCATGTCACTCATACAGGGACATAAGTAGTTTCCAAGTAAAATATTACAGGTACATTGTAGAATGGTTTCCACATACAGCAATGCATGAATTCACACAGTTCAAGGAAATATACAGCCTTCGTACAGCATATTAACGTGAACCTGAGAGAGAATGTATACACACCTGTACAATTTCCATAAAAGGACAATTCATAACCGGCTGAACAAGTACAGCGAAATCTGGTTTCACCTGTTAGTCTATCACAGCTGGTGTTCGGAACAGTAGAGCACTTGGATTCATCCGGATTACCCGTGTTACGAACTTCACAGTCTTCTACATGGAAAAATACATAGAATATCATCGGCACAGCTGTAATCCACTGTCGTCTAGATGTCATCAGTTAACGGTCAACATAAACTAAATATCCCCCCCCCATCTCAGACGGGTTAAATACCCATATCACAACGACGAGAGGCGACTTTGCTGAACTCGTGCCAGCAGTAAACCCGTACGATAATTGAACCCCAACTATTTCTTATCGCCGGCAATGGATGGAACCACATTGCTGACCAGCAAATTTTGGAGAAACAGGAATTCGCATGGACCCGGCCATCTTAAACATGGCCGAACAGATCGATTGGTCCCCGAAAAACGGATGAAGGAAATATCTACAGAACGTTGAAATTAGAGACTCGAGTTATGTGAGATTTTCAATATGAATTACGAAATTATCACCTGTTTTTCTTCTAACAGGATGGTCTTCACTTTTAACCAATCATGAGCCAGATCATGCTTATATGCTGATACATCTTTGGGTAACTTTTGCACACGGTCATCTCAGAAGTATTAGTTCCGTTATACATATAGCTGGTGCCCTGCCACACTTCTAGTGTGGCGAAGTGGTGGCGATGAATCCCGACGTGTTTAGGTCAATAGTGTATTTTTTCTCCTGTTATTGAATGTCGACACTGCGAGAATGCGAGATCAATACATGAATATATCCACAACGCGAAAAGGCGAGTGGTCTCATTTAATTTTCATTGACTACCTGAAACAGAAACTGTTAAACTGTTAATGTTTATTATTCTAATCTGCCGCGCTGGGTATACTAACTAAGTTATTAAATGTACGATTTGCAATTCGTCTTGGGCAGAGAGACGAATTCGCAAGCTCGTCATCTACCTTGCGCCCAGGGCTCATCAAGCAGAGCTGAGCAGTCCAACAACCCATGCATTATCAAATAGGGAGATACGTACTCAGGCAGAAGATTCCCCGCACAGCAGTGTTGTTTAAGGCGCGCTTTTCCACAAAGTCTCCAGAGCAGACGCAATAGTTTGGTACTTCAGTATCTCTGCAGATTGCTCCAGGCCCACAGTATTCACCTTCGCATTCACCTAAAAATTCGCAAAAGTCGATTATAGCAACAATACAATTATAGATTATCGAGCAAGGTATTATCGCAATAACATAAGGGTAATCTTTGGATAACAACTTCTTTATTGCTGTGGAGCTGACGTTTCGTTTGACATCCAGCACACCAGATAAATTGGGAAAACATTCACAAACTGTTTATCCACCAGACTGACCAAACAAAGAGAAGATTACAGGAATCCATTCACATCAAAAGACATAAACTCGCAATCAACCGAGACAGTGGACAGTTTGTTCCGAGTGCCTTTTACAGCCTTATCAGCTTAGATGGAGATTACCACCGCGACCGTTAATCTTTTCTCTTATCATTTATAGACTCGAACATGCTATGCTATTTATCCAGATGTCCCACAGATTAGGTTCATATAAACTAGAATGAAAGTAACTCCGAGAAGTGAAGTCATTGTGATATTCAAGGAAGCTATTGCCATAAAAGATGAGTTGATGTTCAAGGAAGCTATTGCCATAAAAGATAAAAGTCCTGACCGCAATCATGGTTTGAAAGCATCTAAAGAATTAATTGTGTTCAAATGAGTTCAAGTCATTGTTTATAGAGTATTTGTCTCTACCATAGAAAGATATCATGTAAAGAATTGTGTTCGATTTTATTGTTTTGAAAAACTGCTCACTATGATCCATTGTATATAGAATGTTCAGCTTGGACGGTTAACTGTATTCACCCTGCATATATACTCTTGTAATCTTGCTACCTGTATATTCCTGACGATGGTATAACCTTTACCGAAATATAGAATATCCCAATTACTTCACTTTTCTTTCATTCTATGCGTTTATCCCTTATCAATTGTATAATCCATTGTATAATCCCCACACGTGTTAGTGCTATATTTTGTCACCTTTAACTATGCAGCTACTTCAGATTTAATCTGCAGCCATCCATTGTCTTTACCCGGATCAGAGGATTAGTAGATTACAATAGACCTACTCACTGTTTAGATTATTCTTTAATATACCTGACATGATTCGCTCATGAAGCACATATTGTGCTATGTTTGTTTTGTGACCTTTCGTGCTTGTTATCCATTTGTACAAATACCCTCATCAGTACATTGTAGTTCATTTATTTATTTATTTATTTATTTACATATTTAGCGCTGGAAACGAAATTCAAGAGACAAAGTAATGTACCGCGAAATTCAAATAACACATTGAGTTGATGAGCCGCGAAATCCGAATGGGAAGCGGCCCTTAAAACTACAATTTCAATCAATTGTAGTTCATTTTTCATGAGCGCTCAGAGTGAACGGACGTGCTTTTGTGTTCTTGGCAAATCAGCCTAGATTTACCAGCCTTTGTGCCTCTCTGCTGCCTTTGTTCCCCGAGAGTTACAGGATTACCTAACCAACAACAACAGCAGGAAAAATCAGCGAGCCAGAGCTAAGTTTTTTTAATTCAATTTTTGCACCTAGACTACTATTTCATATCACTTAAGTCACTCCTCACCAAATAACACCTAGTTTTGATCTAAATTAAAACAAATCAAATAATGGAAGCCTCCCAATCCCCCGTAAAAAACCCTAAAAGGAAACTCTCAAAAATCACCCCGATAAAAACGCCCCTCACAAAAAACACGCCCCTGGTCCCAAATCCCCAAAAAGTCTGGCAAATTTTGTTGCTATCATCCATAGTTTAACTCAACTGAGAGCATGTAAACTTCCAAAGGTCAAGGTAGTAAACGATCTTAAAAAATGTGCTGGTGACGTACATCAAATCTTTGAACTTCCGCGGGTGGTGATCTGAAAGTCCACTGCAAATCACAAACTCAGTACGACAAATTACTACGTTTAGACCTGCTAGCAGATAAACCTGTCTCGGTAAAACAATTCATACAGCGTAGAGAGCAATGCAAAGGACTAATTTATGGAATTGACCTCAGTGTCAAACTAGAAGACATTTTTCCCACTCTCTCAAAACAAAACGTCATATATGCCAAAAGAATGCAAAAGAACAAACAGGAAACGACAAGCATTATGCTAGTATTCAAAGGGTCAAAATTACCGGAAACTGTCCGGCTATGGTTTCATAACATTATAGTTAAACCTTTTTATGACACACCAAAACGATGTTTTAAATGCCAGAAATATGGGCATTTTTCCAAATTTTGCAAATTCCAAGTTGTATGTGCGAAATGCTCAGGAAATCATAATTACGAAGAATGTACTGAAACAAGAGTAACATGTGTAAATTGCAAAGGCAACCATTCAGCGGCCTACACAGGTTGTATAGCTCTCAAAGAGGCAAAAGGAGTTAAATTCACTAAACCAGACAAAGGGATTTCTTACGCAGAAGGTGTAAAAGAAACTAGAATGAATAGAAAATCAGTATAGAAATGACCACCGCTCTACACAAAGCAAAGGCAACTGATATAATAGTCACAGCCGTGAACACAAACTCAGATGATACAATGGAGACTGAAAACAATGAACAAGAAACAGACAAAGAACCTAACCAAGCTAGACCTGCTGGGCTTTATCAACATTATGTTAAACTCAGTTATTAACCACCTGCAACCTAAGCCTAATAAGACCGACATGATAATAAAAATGCGTGGGACTTCCTTAATTGGGAGCTTAGCTCCGATGAAATTATTAACTGGGGGAAAAATCCGAAATACGACAAGAAAACATCCACACCCAAAGAAAAGTCTATCCCGGCCCTCAACATACCAACATAAGATAATCCACTTGCGAATGCATCAGTCACAAAATGAGAGTTATAATTAATACAAAATTCAACAAAAACCAATTACCAATACTCCAATGGAATGCCCGAAGCATCGGGAAAAATGGGGACAATCTTAAAGTCTTAGTAAATGAAATCAGCCCAGATATAATTTGTGTTCATCAAACATTTCTGAAGCCAGGAAAAAATAAATTTACAAATAAACGGATATAAGCCGTATAGATCAGACAGACTTACAGGTGCACTAGGGGGAAAACCTCATATTAATAAAAGAGAACCTGATTCACATACAACTAGATAAATGCGCTACCAGTGACGATCTCGAATGGCACGCTATTCAGGTCTTCTTCAATAACAAACCTATTAACATCATTTTATATGCCGCTTTCTTTCGCTTCAAACAGTAGCGATAGCAACCTGAAACCAGAATTCAGAAAAATTAAAGAAGAGACTACGATAGAAAACGATTTGGACGATCATTTAGAAAACTATCTCAATGCAGACTTCAACATTAATGAATATCGCAAAGCTATACACTGTAAAAAAGAGAGCTCACCTGGTGAAGACAAACTAGGATGCACGATCCTTAAACACCTACCAAATAAAACACAGAAACTAATTTTGATTCTAATTAATGTCAGCTGGCAGACCAAACAACTTCCAAGTAAATGAAAAACATCTATCGTTATCCCAATCCCAAAACCAGGTAAAGATCCATCAGACAGCAACTCTTACCGCCCAATTTCTCTCACTTCAAATCTATACAAAATAATGAAAACCATGGTCAAGAATAGACTGGAATTTCATATGGAAAACAACAACTTATTAAACAAAACCCAAAGCGGCTTTCGTAAGAACAGAAGTACGTTAGACCATATAGCCAGATTACAACACTCAATAAAAAAGGGGAATGCCAAACATCAGTACACACTAGGTATCTTCCTAGACATAGAAAAAGCATTTGACCTTGTATGGCAGGACGGCATAATTATTCAATTAAGCAAACTTGGGATTAAGGGAAGAATGCAACACTGGATAAAAAACTTCCTAAACAACAGAAATTTCGCCTAGGGAACACCCTATCCGCCGACCATCAACTAGACAACGGTACCCCTCAGGGAAGCGTCATTAGCCCCACCCTTTTGAACATCCTCATCAATGGCCTAGCCGATGAAATTGACACGAAACATCCAGAAGTAGAACAGTCCCTATTTGCTGACGATTCTGCCCTCTGGAAAACCGCACGTTCCACAAAAAAACTTACAGGTATAATGCCAAAAACACTAGATACAATTAGCGGCTGGGCGGATAAATGGGGCTTCTAATTTTCCGCTCTCAAAACAACGGGTATTATATTCTCAAACAATAAACACATTGGCGTTAAACTATCACAAGGAGGTCAGTAAATTGAATTAAGAAAACAGTGTTAAATATCTAGGTATGATATTTGACAGAAAACTCACATGGAAAGACCACATCGATCAACTAGTTCTTCGATGCAATAAAGACCTGAACCTCATGAGGTGTGTGTCTGGGACAAACTGGGGCGCGAGTAAATATAGTTTGATAATATTATACCAAACTCTTATTAGGTCAAAAATAGATTACGGGTCCATCGCCTACCAATCAGCATGTAAGACACAACTGAAAAGAATAGACAGCATTCAATATTCTGCTCTAAAAATATCTACTGGAGCTTTCAAGGGAACCGCCTTATGTAGTCATTTTCTACTCAAACAATGAGAAACCCCTTCGTTTAAGACGAGAGGAACTGTCCCTGAAATATGCAGGAAAAACTAGAGCTAAGGGCGATAATCACCCATGCCACCAAATTTTCGAAGATAAAAATGAATATGAATATTTAAAGAAAAACTGTGAAAAAGACTCCGCCCCTTTCGGCTACGCCGTAAATAACCTATTCCAAGAACACGATATACCCATCGCGCACATCTGCGGCACAGACAAAATCACTAGGCCACCCTGGGAATTAGAGTCGCCCCACGTGGACACAAGTATACACGACTACCTCACAAAGAAAGACAACCCAGACTTTATAAGAGCCACCACCCTTGAATATATCAACCAACACTGGAAAAATTACTTAAAAATCTATACAGATGGATCGAAAAACACAAGTAATAACACAGGATCAGCTTTTGTTATACCTGAGCTCAACATACCAAATGGTTTCAAACTTCCAGACAATATGTCTGTATAAACTAGTGAACTGATTGCTATAATTAAGGCTGTCGAATGGATCATCGAGCACAAACCAATCTGTGCTGCGATACTCACTGACTCCCTTAGTGGACTCACATCCATTGAAAATTCTATATCTGACAGTAGACCTGATCTCATACACAGAATAGAATGTATCTGTACACAAATACACAACGAGTGTATAGACGACATTTTAGCATGGGTTCCCGCGCATGTCAACATCAGAGGCGACGAAGCAGCCGATAAAACTGCCAAAGACAGTCTTGCTAAAACTGCACACGATGTGCCAATAGGATTAGGATGCAAAGAACTCAACACTATCATTAGAGGCAAAATAGATAGCAAGTGACAAAAGGAATGGAACGAAGAAGAACGTGCACGATGGTTACATAAGATTCTTGATGGAGAGAAAAGACAAGTCCAAGAATTCCAATTAGACAATAAACGTGATGACCGCAGCATCATAAGATTGACTAGGCAAAACCGGACTTAAATCACATCTGTCCATGCTTCTGAAAAACACCTCACCACTGTGTACCGCATGCAGCAATGGAGAAGAAACAATACAACATGTCCTACTCGAATGCCCAAAATATTACCCACAACGCGAGGCACTTAGAAACGAATTAAAAAAATCAACACTCCCTTAACATTACCAGCGATATTAAACCCTAAGCCCCCATTAGAAAACAGGTATTCAAGTCCTTAATAAATTTTATCAAAATTGCTGGCTATTATTCCAGCATATAACACTACCCCCGTACATACGCACTCAATTTTTTTTTCGTATTCAACTACTAGTACACCAAGTACTATGACACGATATGATAGAGGCCAAATCATTTTCTTTCGACTTCAACAAAGGGTATGGTTGCAGCGGAGTTACCTTGATACTGAGGGCCATGTGCACCATAGCCATTCAAAACAGTATAGCCTTAATACACCATCCATATATAACATCCGGCCAAAATGTCACCGACACTTTTAGAAATAAAATAGGCATGGCAACAACGGAGTTACCTTGATACTGAGGGCCGTCTGTTCCACAGCCCTACAAAATAAACGATGGCCAAATCTAATTGAATGCATGGCAACTATAGCACGGCCAAAACGCATATTGCGAGCAGAATTCGGCATAAAATATAGGAAATGGTGATGGCGGAGTTACCTTGATACTGAGGGCCGTCTATCTCATTTTCCTCCAAATACTTTATGGCCATCAAACGATAACGTATACGGAAATAATACCGAGCTGTTTATTTCTATATTCACCTAGTATTGAACTTGTCGAAATGTTTAGTTATTTATTCATTTGTTTATCTATTTATTCACTTAATTATATATTGCTATTTATATTATGTGACTGACGGTCGGGGTGCCTGTTGTGGGAGGAAGATATATCAAAGTATTGCATAGAAAAACAATAGAAAACAGAATGACTACAAACCTTCTATTTCATATGATACAGGCACTGCACACCGAAGTCCATAGACGGGATGGAGAAGACATGAAACTGAGGACGTATGACGATTACAAGAATATCAACAACGCCTTGAGTGACAACGCCGCACAACAAGAACGTCCAGATTCAGAATACTCGACCCTATACCGAACTGACGCCTTAACACAGAATATGATCCTTTGACTTTCACTCAATATATGACGTAGACCTGCCGCCCTGTACCCCAATACACACTCCAAGCAATTGTTACAGGCACAGATTGGGAAAAGACTCCGCGTCACTCGGTTACACGATAGAGCGATTATTCCAAGAACACGACATTCCTATCTCCCGTATCTCTGACGCTGACAAGGTCAATATACCAACATGGCAACTAATCACACCTCACGTGGACACGAATATACATAGCTACATTACCAAACAGGACAACACAGAGCATATAAGAATCACTGCCCTCGAATATATCGACACACATTGGAAAAATCACCTGAAAATATATACTGACGGCTCTAAAAACACAAGTCACAATACAGGTTCTGCATTCATTATACCAAAACTCGGCATTCACGAAGGTTTCAAACTACCAGACAATATGTCTGTATACACCAGTGAATTAGTCGCCATAATCAAGGCACCCGAATGGGTACTTCAAAACCGACCGGCTTCTACCGTTACTCTTAGCGATTCCTTAAGCGGACTGATATCTATAGAGCACTCCAAATCCGACAGCAGACATGACCTCGTACACAAAATAGAAATGTTATGTACCCAAATAAGAGACAATGACATTGACCCCATTTAAGCTTGGATTACCGCGCACGTGAACGTTAGGGGAAATGAAGCTGCCGATATGACAGCCAAAGACAGTCTCGCCAAAACTGCACCTGACGTGTATACAGGATTAGAAAACAAGGAACTGAATTCTATCATTAAAAGCAGAATAGATAGTAACCGAGGTCGATGGCTACATAGTATTCTAGATAAGAGGAAAAGACGGAGTTGTGGATTCCAGCTAGACAGTAAACATGATGACGGAATCATCACAAGATTAAGACCAGGACTAAAATTACACCTCTCTATGCTAAAAAAAACGCATCACCACTATGCACCTCATGCAACAACGAAGAGGAAACGATAGATAGAACATTTTCTACTCAAATGCCCAAAAACATCAATCCTATCGCCGAATACTGGAAAACGAGCTCAAAAACTTAAATGTCCCTCTGTCAATGGCTTCCATATTAAATCCTAAACCTCCTTTTATAAACAAGGTATACTCCACCTTACTAGCTTACATCAAATCGACTGACTATTATTCTACCGTTTAATATTATATGGTTACAAGAAGAAACCAAAGATTTAATTTAAATAAATGTAGCACGCTTAGAGTCAAAATTATTTCACAGGGACGGAAATAAGGGTCAGTGATCATAAATAATTGATCAGATTTGGACACTAATCAATCAAAAGGCTATAGCTATAACATAGACAAATTCACTGACCAAATTAAAAGCTCCTAATAATGAGTCAGAATACTCAACCCTATACCATACCAGATACGCTACCCCATAGATGTCACCGAACTGACGCTTCAACACAGAATATGATCCTTTGACGTTCACGCAATATATGACGTTGACCTGCCGTCCTGTACGCCAATACACACTCCAAGCAATTGTTACAGGCACAGATTTCTGGAAGAACCCACTCTGTTCCCAAGGACGTCGTTAGGGAAGTCGTCTCGAAAACTCTTGAAGGCGCACATGGTTCTCCCAGTTTTTTTATGGACGGCTTTGTGGGTACGCAATTCATCCACGCAATTATAACGAACACATATTTATCAGTATAACCTAACCAATAATAGGCTTACCAACTTGTACATTGCGAATCTTTTTTACTTCTATTTATATCTCCCTCTGCTCTTTCATTGTTATTTATTATTTAATGATTTATTCTAATATTTAGCGCTGCAAAATATCTTAAATGAACTAAGAAATTTAAATAAAACATTGAGTTGATGGGCCGCGAAATCCGTATGGGAAGCGACCTTTAAACTACAATTTCAATCAATGCGCACTGCTTCGCAACACAGCCTGAAAAAGGTCTGACACCATTCGGCCATAACCGAACTATAGAATAGCGGAGTTACCTTGATACTGAGGGTCGACTGTTCTATAGCTTCTCAAATACCCATGACCTTCGATAGTTTAGGAAACAACCCACCACTAAATAATAATATGAAACACATAAAACTACCTTGTGGATATAGCCGAACTATATGAACAACTGAGTTACCTTGATACTGAGGGTCAATTGTTCTATAAATTCTCCAATCCGAGATCAACACATAACAAACCTTTCGGCATAAAAAGTGGTTGCCGAGGCAGCGGAGTTACCTTGATACTGAGGGCCGTCTGCCTCGGCCCCAGCAAAAATAAGCCATTGGCGCTAATAAAAATGACCACAACATCAGAACACATCAGGCAACACAAAAACAACCAAAAAACAAGAACAACAAAGGGAATCGAAACCACCAATCAGTACTATAAAAATGCCGAATACGTTTATTTATTTCCTCAAGATCACTGCTTAATGCTGCAAAGAGTATATATGTGTCTGTTCTCCATCTATTCGCCCAATTATCTATCCCCCTTCCCCGTTCCGACAAGCAAAGTACCAATTGAGCATCATAATGTCAATACTAACAGGGATGAAAAGTACATAACGAAATAACTTACGCAATTCTACCCAGAACACGATACTGCTTGTATACTTTTATATCAGCCCTAGAACCTGACGAACAAAGTAAAAGCTACAGAGCAGCTTATTATATATTTCAGGAAAACTATGATGAAAATTGAGAGCAGCATCATCTAAAATTCGATACCGAACGCTCGGATCGATTTTCGCACTGGCCAGGACATTCGATTATTTTTTGCATTGGAGGAGCCAGAGTCAGGACAATAAGAAATTCCGAAAAACTACAAAATCTCCTTTTGGAGACAAAGCCCGACCTGCTCATCCTCCATGTTGGGGAAAACGATGCGGATTCCTTCAGAAGCGCATCTACCATTTATCATGATATTATGGATTACGTGGATGCACTCAAAACAAAATTCAAAATTCCGAGGATCTTCATCACTCAATTCGTCTTCCATCGTGTAACTCGGCATATTTCGGTCAATTCATATAACCCCAAAGTTCAAAACATTAACAACCTACTAAAAACAAATAATAAGGCCAATTTTACTGAAAGATGGAGTACATCTCAATCAACCATTTATGCCAGAAACTGTTCTACCGGTCTATGAGGCGGGGCCTTGGAGTAGCCGTAACCCGTCACAGACAACACAAGAACTAATCGACCTCAAGATCGCCGACCACAGATCACAGACCACCGACCCACAGGACAAAGACCCTCCAAACTCCAAGCGGATCACCCTGAGCATAGACCTAACCATTTCAGTGGAATCGCTGAACCAACACCCTGACCATGGACAATCGACAGAAACAAGAACAGCTTTTACATTCAAACCAAATCGAACAATGCCAATGATATCCACTGGCCTACCTTGATACGTCGTTGGCGCAATGTTACAGGCACAGATTGCTAGGATCACAAATTTCTATGATCCCTAGTGTTTTTCTGGACGACGCATAGTTATGCACAGTTAATAAATCCTTACAGCTTCATGCTTAATTATATAGACTTTAATTCCTACCCCCAACTAAAAACGTTTGTATATATCTTCTCTTCTTCACTCGTTAATCCTCGCGCACTTGTACATACTATCCATTCATGTTACATGAATGTTAAAATATCACATGAATACGCACGAACTCAATAGTTCGATTAATGTGATATCAACAATGTGTATTGTATGACAAAAGAGATGATTACTATTTCGACATCGTAAACTATCCTTTTCTGGACAGTAATATTCCAGTGTGACCTGCATATGGCGTATACATATCACGCCTAGTAGCATTTGCTAGATCCTGTGTTAAATGTGACGATTTTAATCAACGTCACAAAACATTGTTGCAGAAACTTATAAAACAGGGCTACACCATCAAGCGCCTCCACTCAAAGTTTCTCAAATGTGGCGATACATATCGCATGCTGATAGCAAATTACGAGCGTAGCGTGCAAGATCTATGGCGTTACATTTCGTAACTTGTGTCTAATTCCGCTTAACCCAGGGCTAGGTGCCGTATGAACCCATGTACTTCAAGATCCTCATGGTACTCATATGAACAGTCACAATCAAAGCGTGACTGAGATACATCATTCTTTAGATGACGACTTTACAACGAATATTATGGATTAAGAATACTGATCAGCGATACGGATTTCGAACATCATGATGTCTTGCCTGCATCATTAAAAACTGTTGACCGCTTCTTTCTTGCAGGAAACAAGCCTATGTTTATGTATACTATGATTGTCTTTTTGAATTTGGTGCTAATACTGTTATATGGAATATGGAATAGGTCTTTGGATTATGGACGCGGATATTCTCTAATGGACGACGGCGGGATTATGAATGACGAACCAGACGCTTGTAATTTGAATATGTGGGAATAAATGCCCCGTGAACCACAATTTCAATCAATGCAATCAATTGTATTTTATTAGCTTTGAAAAAGTTGGAAGTATCTCCAACCAAAAGTCAGCTTTACAGCAATAAAGAAGTTGTTATTCATAGAAAAGCCTTGTGTTATATACGCCGACATCTAAATGCCTAACCAAGATAATATATTATCTCGATATATCACAAATTACAACATATATAAGGGAAGTGGGAAGAGGTGCCGCAATACTGACACAGCCACATGACTTCACAGTATAGTCTTCTGGTTAACCTATTCTAAAGCACATACAAGCTCAGCATATTGCAAAAGAGGAACGTACTGGGGAGTAGTTGTGGGACATGATTCGCCATCCCAGGAACTTAAATGTTGACGAAATTTTGTAATAAACTGTACATTATCTCTCGACCTAACCCTAAAATACAGTGCATTCTCTCGACCTAACCCTATAATACAGTGCATTCTCTCGACCTAACCCTAAAACATAGTGCATTCTCGCGACCTACCCCTAAAATACAGTGCATTCTCTCGACCTAACCCTAAAATACAGTGCATTCTCTCGACCTAACCCTAAAATACAGTGCATTCTCTCGACCTAACCCTAAAATACAATGCATTCTCTCGACCTAACCCTAAAATATAGTGCATTCTCTTGACCTAACCCTAAAATACAGTGCATTCTCTCGACCTAATCCTAAAATACAGTGCACTCGCTCGACCTAACCCTAAAATACAGTGCATTCTCTCGACCTAACCCTAAAATACAGTACATTCTCTCGATCTAAGCCCAAAATACAGTGCATTCTCTCGACCTAACCCTAAAATACAGTGCATTCTCTCGACCTAACCCTAAAATACAGTGCATTCTCTCGATCTAACCCCAAAATACAGTGCGTTCTCTCGATCTAACCCTGAAATAGAGTGCATTCTCTCGACCTAATCCCAAATACAGTGCATTCTCTCGACCTATCCCTAAAATACAGTGCATTCTCTGGTCCTACCCCTAAAATACAGTGCATTCTCTCGACCTAACCCTGAAATACAGTGCATTCTCTCGACTTAACCCTAAAATACAATGCATTCTCTCGACCTAACCCTGAAATACAGTGCATTCTCTCGACCTATCCCTAAAATACAGTGCATTCTCTCGTCCTACCCCTAAAATACAGTGCATTCTCTCGACCTAACCCTGAAATATAGTGCATTCTCTCGACCTAACCCTAAAATACAGTGCATTCTCTCAACCTAACCCTGAAATACAGTGCATTCTCTCGAACAAACCCTAAAATACAGTGCATTCTCTCGATCTAACCTTGAAATACAGTGCATTCTCTCGAACAAACCCTAAAATACAGTGCATTCTCTCGACCTAACCCTAAAATACAGTGCTTTCTGTCGACCTGACCCTAAAATACAGTGCATTCTCTCGACCTAACCCTGAAATAGAGTGCATTCTCTCGACCTAATCCCAAAATACAGTGCAACCTCTCGACCCAACCCTAAAATACAGTGCATCCGCTCGACCTACTCCTAAAATACAGTGCATTCTCTCGACCTAACCCTAAAATACAGTGCATTCTCTCGACCTAATCCTAAAATAAACTGCATTCTCTCGACCTAACCCTAAAATACAGTGCATTATCTCGACCTACCCCTAAAATTCAGTGCATTCTCTCCACCTAACCCTAAAATACAGTGCATTCTCTCGACCTAACCCTAAAATACAGTGCATTATCACGACCTATCTCTCAAATACAGCGCATTTCCTCGACCTAACCCTAAAATACAGTGCATTCTTCCGACCTACCCCTGAAATACAGTGCATTCTCTTGACCTAACCCTGAAATACAGTGCATTCTCTTGACCTAAGCCTAAACTACAGTGCATTATCTCGACCTGACCCTAGAATACAGTTCATTCTCTCGACCTAACCATAAAATACAGTGCTTTCTCTCGACCTAACCCTAAAATACAGTGCATTCTCTCGACCTAACCCTAAAATACAGTGCATTCTCTCGACCTAACCCTAAAATACAGTGCATTCTCTCGACCTAACCCTAAAATACAGTGCAATCTCTCGACCTAACCCTAAAATACCGTGCATTCTCTCGACCTAACCCTAAAATACAGTGCATTCTCTCGACCTAACCCTAAAATACAGTGCATTCTCTCGACCTAACCTTGGAATAGAGTGCATTCTCTCGACCTAACCTTGGAATAGAGTGCATTCTCTCGACCCAACCTTGGAATAGAGTGCATTTTCTCGACCTAATCCTAAAATGCAGTGCATTCTCTCAACCGAACCCGAAAATACAGTGCATTCTCTCGACCTACCACTAAAATACAGTGCATTCTCTCGACCTAACCCTAAAATGCAGTGCATTCTCTCGACCTAACCCTAAAATACAGTGCATTCTCTCGACCTAACCCCGAAATAGAGTGCATTCTGTCGACCTAATCCTAAAATACAGTGCATTCACTCGACCTAACCCTAAAATACAGTGCATTCTCTCGACCTAACCCTAAAATACAGTGCATTCACTCGAGTTGAAAGCCATGCTGATACTGAGGCAGGTCTATTGGTCCCATCTTCATTACCCCAAGCCAATTTGTACGTTCTCATTTCGAACTTGCAATGATATGTCTGACCACATTCAAACCTCAAAGAACTTCTAAACAGACACAAGGCGTCACTGACATCGAATCCATTTGAATTTCGAAATGTGTAATACTGATCAGCGATACGGATTTGATATTTTTGGAACATCATGATGTCTTGCCGTCATCATTAAAAACTGTTGGCCGCTTCTCTCCTGCAGCAAACAAGCCTATGTTTATGTATACTATGATTGTCTTTTTTGAATTTGGTGCTAATACTGTTATATTGATATGGAATAGGTCTTTGAATTATGGACGCGGATATTCTCCAATGGACAACGGCTGAATTATGAATGACGGACCAGACGCTTGTAATAGATGAGCGTTATAGATTTGCTAACCTTGGGTCACCACATCAACCGTATTAGGAGGAATGACATAGCTATGGTTGGGTAGGAAGTCACGCTGGACACAATCAACGTATAGGGTCTAATGGGGATCGCCAGCCACGCTAGGCGGCGCTAGTGCTCCAACAGGTAAAGAAGGCGAGGCGTCATAAAACGAACAATTATAACGTCGTTACATTATGACGTTACATGTGTGACGTCAAGAAAAACGACATGGGCATGCGCCATTCACCTCTTGGTACACGTAGCCACCTGGCGTCAGTTCGAGCTAGCGAACCCCATGGGTAGGTATCTCGTTCGTAGGTGAAAATTAACCTCAGATTTCGAACAGATAACATTCATACTGCGGAATCAAGGGCTCAACATGCATAGCGTCATTTCAAGTCATGTCGGATTAATAAAGTTAATGGGTAAATACGGATATTTCTTGCCTCGAGAGGTAGCACAATGCTACAGGATGTAGCATTGTGTTACCTCTCGAGGCATAAAGTTACATGTACAAATGTAGTTCATTTTGTACTTAAAATAATGATTTCTAGCATACTCGACCAGAATTCGAGAGAAAAGGTCAAGGAAACGTCTATGGGCAAAGATTTCTAGAATATCCCAGTGAGTGATACTATTAGTTATACGTCGCCCTTCCTGTGTAACACGGTATGAGATTTGGTTTCCCTCGCCATATTTTTTTCGGGGCGAAAAACATTTGAAGAGAAAACGAACCTTGTTCATTATTACCCCTGGAGTACACTGTATAACGAATTTATCAAATCCGAGAGCCTTCTTTCGTAGAGTACTGTAACTTTGTAGATTTTTCTGTAACCAGATTGTGAGATATAGCGATTTTCTTTTGCATTCTGTGGCATTGTGAGATAGGGAAGGGCCATGATTACGTTTATGAATGAGACAAGTGAGGAAATTGCAAAGCTAATTTCGTACGGCTACTCAATCTGCCACTTAAAAGTTTTCAGGGAGCGATTCGAAAAATTAGTAAACCTGTGACTGTATATAGATACATTAGCTGCGATTTTGTTGATACACATTGATTAGCCGTGCACTATAAAATACGGGAATTCTTTTTACTCTGCCAAAGAAAAATGAAATAAAATTGATAAGAATAAGAATCAGAACCGGCCGATCGCAGACATCGGGAACGACAGCATGGATGGGTTGATCTGACTTTGAAAATAGCTTTAAAACCTTACAACAAAATGTGTGTTGTTAGGTGTTAAAGCTATTTTCAACGTTCCATCGAACTGTGTTAAATTAGAAATGTCGAAGAATTTTTTTTATATTAGGTCGTTGCTAGAGCAAATTTCACTGTCTAACACTGGAAAGTGCAGACCAGACATTCATTGTCCTTGCACCGTCAAGTGTCCCTTTGGACTAAGACAGTGGCTTGCAAATACAGGCTAGAAATTTGTTGTCGTCCGTGATTGTCAACAGACTAAAATTTTGAAACACTGGCTTAAGCGAACAGAATAGAAATGTATTGCCGAGCAAAGTTGTTCTCCGGAGTAAACTATTGAGAGGACAGGCTGCATGAATCCAGCATTGGCTCGCGAGAACAGGCCAGAAATGTAATCTCAACAATGAACAAAGTTCGCTTGAGAAATGCCAACAATGTATTCTCCATGTGCCGTCAAGGATTAGGATTAGTACTGTTGACCAAAGGATTCCTTCACACTAAGATACTGTCTATCATACAATAGACACCTGGCGAAGGGAGGTAAATTGTCTGAACAGTAAAGTTTCGAAACAAACGCATAGCTCTATCACCATCAATACACATGAGCTTACATACAGTTGTGTTGTTTCTGCGTTATTGGCATAATGCAACCATGCCCCATAGTGACAAGTTCTGGATAACTACAGCTGGATATATTAAAACATTTCCAGAAATTCTGTTATAGAAATTGCCGGTTTCGCATCATAACATTAACGCTTAATGCATGCCATCATTAAGAAAAATTGTGTGAAATTTTCTTGACTGATTATATTATTAGTACAATGAGAAGCATATGCATGGTAGAAGCAAGCCGAGCAGGTAATTATCTTCTTTGCAATGATACCATCTCTTTTCCCAGTGGGTTTAATGCCTTTGGTTTAATATCACTCATATGGTGGCATTCAGTCTGGCTGGTGAAGGAAACCGGAATATCCGTTGGCAAAAGTAACTCACAAACTTTCTCACATGTACCATCAGGGCTCCAAACCTTGCCGGTTCAGCGGTGTGAGGCTAACGGTCACCAGCGAAGGGCCTCAGACCACTCGACCACTGAGGGCCCCTCTTTTCTGGTCGGAGTAGTAAACAACGTTTAACTTAGAGAATATAGAGAAAACTTCGCACAAGAAATATTAAGTATTTCCGCGTAGGATGCACTTGCTCCGCTAGTATTTTCAAATAATTCGTTCTTGTGGTATTGACTGATTCTAGCAGGATTTTTTTAAGCCTTATATGTATGATTTAAGACAGGACATTGATCTGAAAGCTGTCTTTGTGAATAAATGTCAGTGTTCCGTTGTCTATGGTGATCACGCAGGAGTGTGACTTCCACAAGTCTATCTTCTCTTGCCATTAATACAAAGCAACGAAGTCGAGTTGAAGATCAAAGTTCATTTATTTGTTGAATACAGACAATATGAAGTTAGTTTTGGAATTTCTTAATACAGAAAGCTATCATGATTTCAAAGCAATTAAGAAGAAAAAATAATAAAATACAAAACCGCTCGCCAGCATCATTTTGAAAATATGAGCCCCTGAGAAACAAGACGTTAACTTTGTATGGACTTAGCACCAAATTCAAGAAACAAAAACAGAGTATACATAAATATAGGTTAGTTTCCTGTAAGAGAGAAGCGATCAGCAGTTTTCAATGATGCCAGAAAGACATCATAATGTTCCAAAAATATCAAATCCATAACGCTAATCAAAGTAATAATCCATCTATTTTTTTTGTAATTGTTTTTTTTTGTTAAACCGTTAATTAGAGTAAGATAGTTCTCAGTCAAGCTTTGAATGTGACTGGTCATATGAAAACCATGAGGCTGTTTAAATACGTTGATTCATACGTCCCCTAGCCCAGGGTTAAACGGTTAAACTACGCTCGTAATTTGCTACCAACGCCATCAACTACTGACTCTTTTCAATTTGTACTGAGTACGATTTTCTAAGGCAAACTTTCCTCAGTTATAAATAAACAAGTCGGGAATACACTAATACAACTTTATTAATACAATATGCCTAAATAATGTGTAAAATGAAGGAAAAGCAACACGTGTCAACCGTAATGTTCATTCATTCTACAACATATCATGCAGTATTAGTTATTACCCGTATTTGCACGAGAAATCTATTGAAAATTCTCCCTATGGTGTATACAGAAGAGAAACGAGGAAGGAACCTCCCTTTCCGTTTGCCATAGCTTTACAAGAATTGATCTATTTATGGATCAATTCGGCCTCTGAAGCCAAAGGTCGTATTAAACTCTTAATACATATAACAATACTGCAATGTGTTTAACCCTTGGAATACCAAACGGTTCTTAACCTTTTTGCAGCACAAGCAGCACAGAATGAAAAAAATTACAAGCTGATTGGCTAAAATACAAACTGTTTTTCACTGTATAGGATAAGTATATATGGAAAACTGAAGAATGGCTGCATCGATTAGAATTTCATCGTTAATGTGTGAGAGGCATCGTTGTATTGCCCACACTGACTTGCTTCACAAATATATATGGTCAATGCTGAATTGGACTTCGAAATTCAAGTTGATCGACTGAGAAATAGAGAATTTGGAATTGATTGCCTTGCTATATATGGGTTACATAGCATATAGAATTTCAAGTTATTTTTGTGAGACATGGTTTTACAGTAAACACAGATGAAAGTCTGGATTGGATACCAAATTTCAATTTCAGGAATTGAAAATTAGAGGTTGTTAAGTGTGTATGATGAGATAATAAAATATTGGTTAGCCATGCTGATGGACAGAATTTCCACATTCAGTCCAGTATATAAATGCGTATTTACAGTCCAAAGTTCGGATATGCCTATATGCGGTATGGCAGTATTGTCATATGTTGGAGGAGCAGCGATAATCACATTTTTTATCCAATAATGGGTGGTTTGAACGGTATTTTGAAAAGCAATGGCACCCAAGGACATACTCCACATGTACTTGGCTATATATCTGGTTCAACGAATGACACTTCTATTCCAAATGTCATAAATGTGCATTTTTGTTGTTTCCCTCCTCAACGCACATTTACATTTACTGAGCTCCCACTCCAGCCTTGAGTGGCAAATCGTCGCACATTGAGTTACATCTAATCCTCCAGAGGGAAATCATTTCGCACTCTGCCTTAAAGGATTTGTTCATTCAACTTGAGTGATTTATTAAATCAAACGAGTTATTTCTCATTACAATTTAAGTGAATTCCATTCAAGTTATTAAACGTCACTCCATTTAAGATAATTGAAGATAAAATTAGATACATCAGAGACATCATCGATATCAACGGTAACATAATGAAGTTTAAAGATTTCAGAAGCAAATATAAAACGAGTGGAAATTTATTAGACTATATTAGGCTACTAACAACATCCCTAGTAGTAGCGTCTACCCGATCCAAGGCCCCTTTCACCCGGATGTAAAAATGACGTCACTTCCGGTTGGGATGAAAGAGGCGTTTTGATTGGACAGGACAAGATGGCGGCGTTCTGTGGGTCCAAGATGGCGGCGTTCTGTGGGTCCAAGATGGCGGCGTTCTGTGGGTCCAACATGGCGGCGTTCTGTGGGTCCAAGATGGCGGCGTTCTGTGGGTCCAAGATGGCGGCGTTCTGTGGGTCCAAGATGGCGGCGTTCTGTGGGACCAAGATGGCGGCGTTCTGTGGGTCCAAGATGGCGGCGTTCTGTGGGTCCAAGATGGCGGCGTTCTGTGGGTCCAACATCGGATCTGCCAGAGTTTGGCCGCCATGTTGAATTTTGTGGAAAAGGGGATGTATTCCTCCGCGGTGATGCGGTCCTGGCGGTGATGCGGTCTGCCTCGGCGGAGAAAAAGTAGTCCCTAGATAAAATGGTCCGATTGGGTCGAGTGAGGTATCAAAGTGAAGCATTCGTGAAGGGGCATCTGGTGGGCTGGGTGTGGGGTTGAGATACCGGCATTCTGCGCATGCGCGGTGGCCGAAGGGTATGAAAATAGACGTTTTGGAGCTAGGGGAGCTCCTCATGGGCCTATTGTGTCGAGTGAGGTATCAAAGTGAAGCATTCGTGAAGGGGTATCTGATGGGCTGGTGTGAGGTTAAAATATCGGCATTCTGCGCATGCGCGGTGGCAATAGGGTATGAAAATAGACGTTTTGGAGCTAGGGGAGTCCCTAATGATCCAATGGAGTTGTATGAGATATCAATGTGAAGCATTCGTAAAGGGGCATCTGATGGGCTGGGTGTGGGGTTGAAATATCGGCATTCTGCGCATGCGCGGTAGCCAAAGGGTATGGAAATAGATGTTTTGGGATCTATGGAGCCCCTTATGGGCCGATGGAGTCGTATGAGGTATCCATGTGAAGCCTGTGTTAGGGGGCATCCAGTCATGGGTGGGTGCATGTAAAAAAAAAGGAACACGGACTTTATCGAAATATCCGGGAAAATGCCTATATGGGGTATGGGGGGTATATAGGTCGCCGGGCTTAACGAGGCTTGCCTATCAATAGAGTTATCTCCCCCTAGTTCCAGGGTGGGTGTATGTACAATTTTTCCTGAAAAAATACGGAACACGGACTATATTCTAAATTACGTGAAAATGCCTATATGGGGTATGGTTGTGGGGTCTCGTTTTCTTAGTCTCGTCAAGACAAACATGGTAGGAAGTGTCGCGGAGCGAATCGTTGAAATTTTTGAAAAAGGACGATATAGCCCCATATAGTCCCATACTGGGGGTATAGGACCAATGTTTGTCCCCCTGGAAAACCTACTTCTCGACATTTGCGGTATAGGTTGTGGGGTCTCGTTTTTTTAGTCTCGTCATTTAGAACATGTCCCGGAGCGAATCGGTGAAATTTTTGAAAAAAAAGTCACCGAGGCCTGGATAGGCCCATAGGCCTATACTGCATGGCTCTGGGTGTATAGGTCCATACGGGGGGGGGGGACGTTTTGGAGTCTAGGTGGGTCACTAATGGTCCGATGGGGTCGAGTGAGGTCTTATTTTGAAGCTTTCATGCAGGAGCACTTGACTACACTAATGGTTCGTACGTTGTCGATATTCTCCTGATGCGCAGCCTGGCCGTAGTATAGAAAGCAGACATTTTTGGGTGTGTTTGGGTTAGAGATGGGCTATTCACGGTTCGAATGGGTCGTGTGAGGTATCCATGTGAAGCCTATGTGAGGGGGCATCTGACTGGACTCAGCCAATCAGAAGCGAGTATTTTGACCCGGTGCACTATGGGACATATCCAAGATGGCGGCGTCCGCCTTCTGGTTCAAGATGGCGGCACGTGCGGTGTCGAAAATTGGCTATTTTGTCGGAATGTGGTCATGTAGTGTCGAAAACTGCCACCTGTATGGAAGTACCCGAAAAGACACGAAGGTGAACGACATTGTGGAAAAACCCCACAGACAGGTTAGTACATGCATTCCTATCATATTCACAGGTTACGCCCATTCACGTAGGGCCGTCACAGGGCGTTGTAGAAAAAAGCGCATTTCTAACCTTATTGACCTTATGGCGCAAGCGAGTATAACAAGTGCCACGCACGGTGTATAAAACCCTACCCAACAGGTACACTATAAAGCCACCTCTCTAACCGTTTCCTTTTCATTCTCCACCATGGCAGCGAGCGGAACAGAGCTTGCGTTATTCCAACTGACGTCCGACGTCTACCTCATCGTCAATGACCATCACCTGGAGCTGGTCCAAGACGCACCGCAGAAGGTAAAGATTTTGTTATCGCTATCAGGCTGGACTCTATTGACACGATTGTTACAAGGAAAAGAGCCCGACAGGGATTTCATGCACGTGGAAGTCGGTGTGCACATACGCACTGCTGGAGAGGATTCCCTTTTTCCCCGGTTGGAACAGATTGTAGGTACCTATATCACACTCTGTCCACCCTTATGGATGGCACTGAAAGATGTACTCCCCGAGGTGGATGACTTACTACACCCCGAGGTGAAAGAAGGGACTGTGGCTACACGGAGGCTTACACCTGGCTGCACCCTATTGTTGTATCCCAAACGAGTGGACCTCATCGATAGCGGGCTTAGGTGTTGGTGTACGACTGAACCCAAAGCGCACGTCTCTTTGACACCGGAAGGATGGACTACCTTGAAACGGGTGTTGATGGGTGACCTGCACGGTGATAGCATTCACCTGTGTGACGACGTCTACATTTTCTGCGGTCCCTATTTTGCTCGACTCCTCTGTCTGAAGCGAGGCGGTTTTACCCTGGACCCTGATCTATGGACGGCTTTGAAACAACTAGTCCCCATTGTCGATAAGGTACTATCTCTATAGGACCCACATAACCCATCAGAATAGTACGTATCACGCACTACACCCGACGTCTAGGCGCGCATGTGTGACCTGGCCTATAAAACACGTCCCTCTGTATCCTACACCTTCATTTATACGGTTGCAGAGCCATGACGGAGATCCAGCCCTATGCGGCTCGCATTTTACAGCATGCCACCGTGGCTAATTCACTCACGGGTTACCGAGCAGTGGCCCGGTCCATGTTTGCAGATGGCGACGACAACGAGGGGCGACGCCAGATCCTGAACGAGTTCACAGAAGCGGTCCTCGACAGAGTGCACTCGATGGAGAGGTGTGCCATCACTCACCACTACTGGACTATGACAGCCATCCTTGGTGCTCGGGCTATGGACCACGAGCGTTCACGCCGGAACCAGCGACGGCTGGTTGGCCTCACAATAGTATGTGCCCTATTCACCCTGGCGCTGTGGCATTGACAGTGGGACTATAAATACGAGGGTCAGACAGAGTGTGCGTCATTCAACGATCGTCATTGGAGCAAGCATGTCACCCGTCCTACGAGCCATCCTGCCCCCTTACACCCCGGGTGGGGTTGCACGTCTATGAAGATAAAGTCACCATCGTGGAAGACCGTGGAGATGTTTGCTGGTCGCCCGCTGAGACCGTATCGAATACGGTTACGCTACACCGTGATGGTTGGACCAAATTTAAACGGGTGTTGAGCGGCGAGCTCGATGGACACGTCATCCACATAGACAATGCCATCTACGTATACCGTGGACCCTTCTTCCCACACCTGTGCCGCTACAAGACCCTACGCGAAGCTTCACCCTAGACCCCGATCTGTGGATAGCCTTCGAGAAAGTGGTGCCTATCGTGGACCAGCTGTTTACACCAGACGAGCGGTCATCAGACGAGTTGGAGTGGGCTCGTGCCCTGAGAGAATCGGCGGCAGAACCCAATGAACAACTGTCTAACCATGAACCCGACGACGATGCCATTGATTACCCGGCTAGACTCAGTCAGCCCAGTGATATGACCACCTGATCCTTTGATCTCACGGGGTTCTCCCTATAAATACGAGAGACAGTCAAATCTGGTACCATTCACGTACTGACCATGGCGGAGGCAGTACGGGCGTATCTCAGCTTGACCCCCGAGGTTTTCCTGCACGTGTATGCGGATAAGGTCGATATCATGGAGGAGGTGGGAGACATCTGTGATGTGGACCCTACACAACCGTGCCCGGCTCACATTCGTCTGTCCCGGGAGGGCTGGACCAAATTCAAACGGGTGTTGTCTGGTGAACTGGACGGCGACCTCATCCACTTGTGTCACGATGTGTACATCCGACGCGGCCCTTTCTTTGCTCAATTGGCTCGGCTAGATGGAGGCACAGTGCATTTTACCCTTCACCCTGATCTATGGTCTGCATTGGAAGATGCCGTGGTAGATGTGGATCAAGTGCTTATCAAGCGGTCATCAGACGAGTTGGACTGGTCATTTACCATGGACACTGTGGAAGCCCACGAAGAAAATCAGAAAGAAACTCCGGCCCAAGACATACCCGTTATAAATAAACGATAGAGCCAGGGTCCATCATCATTTGTCACCATGAAGCGCTGGGAGAAGGTGTTGGATAACTTATACTACAGTCCCGACAGTCCGGCGGCCTATAGTGCATTGTCGGCTCTCTATCGAGCGGCCAAACCCCAGGGGATACAACGTGCCCAAGTCCGAGATTGGTTAAGAAAACAAGACACCTATACCTTACATCGATCTGTCCGTCGCCATTTTCTACGGAAACGGGTCATCGTGGGAGGAATAGATGCCCAGTGGCAAGCGGATTTGATCGATATGAGCGCCTTTGCCAAACACAACGATGGGAATCGGTATATCTAGACGTGCATCGATATCCTATCAAAGTATGCGTGGGTGGTACCCATCCGGACGAAAACGGGGGCGAATCTCATAGCGGCGTTCAAAGACATCTTCAAGACCGGGCGCAAACCTTTGTATTTGCAAACCGACGAAGGCACGGAATTCCTCAACACACCGTTCCAACAGTTTCTGAAAGCCCAGAAGGTGTTTTTCTTCTATACGTACAACGAGACCAAGGCTTCCGTGGTGGAAAGGTTCAACAGGACATTCAAAGGCCGTATGTATAAATATTTCACCTATAAGAATACAAGGCGGTACATCGATGTTCTCCCAAAACTTGTGAGGGGTTACAATCGAGCCTATCATCGGAGTATAGAGAGAGCCCCCATTACCGTGACCCAACACAATGAAGCCCAAGTCCGGCGTGTCTTGTACCCCAGGCCATCGCAGCGAACGACGAAGGCGGTGTACAAGGTCGGGGACCCTGTACGGATCAGTAAAGTCAAGGGCAAGTTCGAGAAAAGTTACTTGCCCAACTGGGGCGATGAGCACTTCCTGATTAAACGGCGCCTACCCCGACAGCGGCGAGTCTATGAACTGGAAGATCTTCAAGGGGAACCGCTGCTAGGGACGTTTTACGAGACGGAATTACAGCCTGTCGTAAAAACACAGCAAGACTACTACACGGTAAAGCAGATTTTGAAAACGGAACGTCGACGTGGCAAACTGTTTCATTTCGTCAAATGGCAAGGCTGGCCCAGTTCCTTCAATTCCTGGGTCGCTGCCAACCAGTTGAAACGACTATAAAGCGAGACACCACTGCCGTCATCCTTCATTCCCCGTTCGACCACAGTGCTATGGACAAACAGCAGCTGCCTCTGAACACAGCGTATCCCAAAACGTGCAAAGCGCAAGTGGGCTTTGTGGTGATATTGCTAACCCTGCTGAGTGTGTTGTACGGAGGTGTGTTTTACGACGTAGCCTATGTCAGCACGTTACTTAACCAACTGAGAACACCAGCCACCAGTGAAACCGGTCTACAGGTAGCACCAGTCAACCCCGTATCGAGCCCAGTCACCACCACACCCCGTGTACAAGCCACAACGAGCTCCACACCAAGCTCCACACCTACACCAAGTACACCTACTTTGTCTGAAAACCCACCGGATTTCATCCCTCACAGTGAACCGACAACGACAACCAACGTTGTTCCCACCACCATCATCATCCCTGACAGTGAACAGACAACGACGACCGACGTTGTACCCACCACCACTCCAGTTCACTCGTACCAAATTTACAAGAGCGGGTTACCACGACAGCGGATACACCTCCAACCATGGACCCCCGTTGGCAGCATCCCTTCACTTGCGTCATCGCAGGACCGACGGGTTCCGGCAAAACGCACTTCGTCCGGAAGCTCCTCGAACACGCCGACAGCATGATCACCCCACCCATTGCCCGAGTCGTGTGGTGTTACGGAGAATGGCAGACAGCGTATGCAGCAATGCCCCACATCACGTTCGTGGAAGGCCTACCCAATCTGGCCGATTTGGAACCCGACACCTTGGTGGTTCTGGATGATCTCATGGCGGAGACGGATGCGCGGGTCACCCAACTCTTTACCAAAGGCAGCCACCATCGACGGCTCAGCATCATCTACATTGTGCAGAATCTGTTCAGTAAAAACAAGAACATCGGAACATCAGCTTAAATGTCCACTACCTGGTGGTCTTCAAAAACCCGAGAGATACCACTCAACTGCTGCACCTGGCGAGACAGATGTATCCCGGCCGCACACCGTTTGCGTTGGAAGCCTTTAAAGATGCCACAGCTCCTCAGCACGGGTATATGCTCTTCGACCTCAACCAAGCCACCCCCGAGCACCTTCGACTACGGACCGGCATCTTTCCCGGAGCGGCCCACCACGTGTACATGCAAACATAATGAAACACACCCACAATGGCCCGAACCATTGTACGCGGTGCGGACCCTGACCTTGTACGCTGTCTGTGCGAGATCGGGTGCAACCTGTTAAAAGGCAACGTACCACTGACTCCGGCTCAGAAGACCAAGTTGGCCAAGCATAAGACAGGTCTCCGAACCTTAGTCCAGAAGCGGGTCCCTCAAACACAAAAGAAAAAGGTGTTACAGAAAGGCGGCTTTCTCGGGGCCATCTTAGCACCGTTGGCCGCTTCCGTGTTGGGTCCAGTATTGGGTGGACTCTTCGGCCGACAATGACCCACACGAAAAAAATGATCCTCGTCGAACCACGGTTCCGTCAGAACCTCCAATCGCCCTACCCTGTCGCACCTACGGTGAAGACGATAAACACCCTCGATGGAGAGATGCAACAGATCTTACAGAGACCGGGGTTAAGCGACAGTGAGAAAGTACAACGGTACAATGAGACGCTTCAACGGTACATGACGTTCATGGACCAATACAAAACCCTCTCTACCCAACCACCACCACCACCACCACCACCACCACCACGTAACACACCGCCGACCTCAGCACCGCTCCAACAGCCGCCATTACCAGGGGTAGCCCCCACAGCCCCGCAGTGGGTGGAAGACGAAGTGCTGAAGAGTGTTCCTGCATCGTTCAAGAAACAATCTGGCCTGGTATTACAACGGATGAAACAGAATCCTAACATGACTTGGAATGATAAAGGCGAACTCCTGGTATAGAATCAGGTGGTTCCCGGCACCCACATGACGGATTTAGTGAATGATCAGATGCGTAAACGCAGGTCGCACACGGATCCTCGCGGATGGGAGGTCTTCGCACAAGGCTTCAAAGACATGCATGTACCACAGGAATTGGTGGGGAACCCCCACCGCTGGGCCTCTATGTAGCGAACCCAGCAATCACCGAGTGGCCCACTAACTTCTTGGGAATCCGAATGGGAACCGGAGTCACCGCCCAAAACACCACCACCACAACGGGCACCTTCTTTTCAGACCTTTAAAAAAACACCCTTGATCAGGACACCCCACATCTCCAGAGCCGTGACACGTAGCAAGTCAACGCGACGAACACGACGCCGGACACAACCGCCCAAGGCCTGGAACACCTATTAAAACCAACAGCAGCAACAGGACAGCTCAGTCGCCATGTTTTACCTCACCCTACCCAGTAACAGTTCGCTGGATGTGTTTCCTGACAACACCGTGGCCAAGTACGTCACCCAGTTACCGCAATCGTTGCATTGACCTGGACGATGGGAATATGGCCTCGTGGATATCCAATACCCTTACTCGTGGTACAACGTGCGAGCCAATAAAGTGTGGTACGAGGTGACCTACGAAGGAAAAGACACCCGACTCACCCTGCCCGAAGGCCAGTACGAAACTCCCAAGGAGTTCATGGGTGGGCTGTCAAAACTGTTGCATTACAAGGCTCTACGGGAGGTCAGGAATACACCAAAACCCATCAAATCCTTTCCCTTCAAGAATCACGTGGACATCAATTACAACGCACACAACGACAAGGCACAGCTTATCGTCACCGCCAAGGCGAGTGTCGTACTGAGTCCTATCCTACAGCAAATGCTGGGTTTCGATCTAAAGACGTTCGCTGGTCCCACCGCCCACCAAGGCGAGATCCCGATGGATATGAAGTCGGGTATGTACGGACGTAGTCGACAACCACATCGTGGGCGATATCAACACACCTCTGTTACGGGTGGTCCCTATTAAAAAGACGTGTGGAGATAAGTCACCCACAGTTTCACCCACATGCTCTACTTGCCCGTACAACAAACCGACATCAACACGATCACGGTGGCTATAAGAGATGACACGGGACGACCGGTGGCACTCGAACGCGGGAAAGTGGTGCTGACACTTCATTTTCGACAAGCACGTGCTCCCCACTTTGCATAATGAAAGTACCTTACGAGTGCGATGCACGCAGCTATATGGACTATTATGCCCAACAGGCCGGGGGTGGCTTTCCGGTCTTTAGCGGTCCACGCATGCAACGAGGACATGGGCTGGGGAGCATACTCGGCAGCATCGTCAAAACGTTTCTGCCCTTGGTGACGCGTGGGGTGAAAGCAATCGGCAAACAAGCGGTACGCAGTGGACTGCAAGTGGCCGGTGATGTCTTGGGAGGTACGGCACCCAAAGAAGCCTTGAAACGGCGGGCCAAAGAAGCGGAAGGCGTCTTGGTCGCCAAAGCACAACGCACCGTAGGGAATAAAAGAGCTGCCCCACCGAGACCACGCACCAGTCGACGACCGACCCAGCGCCGACGCACATCGAAGACCCAGCGACGACGCACATCGTAGACCCAGGATATCTTTTCTTAAAACATGTCCTTGATCCACGCCGAGTCCTGCCCCTCCACCAACAGTGAATTTGATTTGTGGACCGTGCCGCCCACACAGACCAGTGCCGAACAAGGATTATGGGTGGAGCATCTCCCGCCCTCCAGCATCAACGAAACCGGGCCCATCGAGTTCACCATCAGTAATACGGATACGGCCTATGTGGATTTAGCCCATACATACTTGTATGTGAAAGCCAAGATCGTCAATGGAGCTGGCACCAGAATCGTTGACCAAGCAACGGTGGGCCCGACGAATCTCTGGCTGCACTCGATGTTTCAACAGGTGGATATTTTTCTCAGCGACAAACTCATCAGTGACTCCACCAACACGTACCCCTATCGAGCCTACATCGAGACACTGTTGTCGTATGGCCGAGAGGCTAAAAAATCTCAGCTGACAGCCGCTTTATTCTACCAGGACACATGGGCACGGTGGACAATGTGGGATATAACAAACGGAAGGCTTTCACTGCGAACAGTGCCTCGGTGGATCTCATGGGTCGACTGCACACAGACATGTTCATGCAAGACCGGTACCTCTTGAACAAGATCCCCATCAAAATCTGACTGATACGGGCGCCTCCGACCTTCGCCTTGATGGCCACTAACGTAGAGGGACATGCAGCGGTCTATAAGATTGTCATCCAAGAGGCAGTGTTGTATGTCCGAAAAGTGAAACCGAATCCAGCCGTTCAATTGGGACACATGAAAGCCTTGAAAACAAAACCAGCCCAGTACCCTATCCGACGTGTACAAACCAAAGTGTTCTCTGTGCCTGCTGGAAATATGGGCGCCAACAAAGAAAACCTGTTCCTGGGGGAACTACCCAAGCGATTGATCCTGGCCTGTGTGGAAAATACCAGTTTCAGCGGAGCCTACCCAGAGAATCCGTTTGACTTTCAACATTTCGGCATCAATTTTGTGGCCCTGCATGTGGATGGACAACAGGTCCCAGCCACGGCCTTAACACCGAACTTTGGGCGCAGGAATTTCATTCGACCCTATCAGAGCCTGTTTACAGCCACCGGTCAAATCAACCAGGACGAAGGAAATTTCGATCTGACCCCCACCTTAGAGAACGACCATCAGCTGGCCCTGGCCAAGCAAGGCAATTTACGGGTGGAAATCCACTTTGCACGAGCCCTGGCGACCACTGTCAATGTGATCTGCTACGCCGAGTGAAAACATCATTCAAGTGGACAAGGCGCGCAACGTCCTGTGTGACTTCTCCACCTAACATGGATACAGACCAGATAACCACCGTGCTGGAGAATGACCCAGAGACACGTATGATCTTTCAAGGGGTGTTCGCCCGAGATGTGTTCCCATTAGACCGTATGTATCCTGCTGCATACGTTCTCAACACGGACCCGATGGATCGGCCCGGTGAACATTGGGTGGCCGTGTGCTTGACAGAACAGCAGGGCGAATACTTTAACCCGTACGGCCTGCCACCCCTCCATCCCGATTTAACAGACTTCATGGATCAAGGCACAGAGACGTGGTGTTGGAACTGTCAAACGTTGCATAGCCAGACCAGTAGCGTGTGCGGACAATATTGCTTGTTTTACCTGTACCATCGATGCCGGGGAACACCCTTATCTACCATCGTACAGATGTTTGATGAGTACCCCAAGGCCGAGGACCGCGATGTACTCGTATATGACTGAGCCGCCCATCATTTCAATGTACAAGCCCCGTTCTGGGCTTAAGTTCTTTCAATGTTCAAGCCCCCTGTTCTGGGCTTCAGTTTACAAGCCCCCTGTTCTGGGCTTCAGTTCTTTCAATGTACAAGCCCCCTGTTCTGGGCTTCAGTTCTTTCAATGTACAAGCCCCTTGTTCTGGGCTTCAGTTTTCACGTGTTTGTTTCCACGTTGTTGTTGTTACTGAATAAAAAACAAAATGGGATCTCACCAAAAAACCCTGTGTTGTGTGTTTTATTCATAATGCATAAATGCCCAATGTGGAGATTCAGTCAAACTGAAATCAGTGGTGTAGGATGGGCCAAAATGTAACCCATCAAGGTTAGAATGCAAGAGCACTATAGTAAAATAGAGAGCCAATGAAATCAGCCCACAGACCAAGTACGTGTTTTGGTCTAGGTTTGGGAGCGGGCATTTCATTGAGGTACGTGTAAAGGAAGACGGTGAGTGAAGACTCGTCCAACACGTATAGATTAAGTTTATTACTATAAGTTCTATGTATTCTCCGAACCTTGCCGAAAGGGAGACCGTTTGACCTGGATGTGAACTTTGACCTTTTGACCCGCGCGCGCGCACTGCCGGTGATGACGCGCGTGCGCGCGCGCTGCGGCCGGAGAACCCGCGCGCGCGTGCGCTGCGGCCGGGGCCGCCCGGGCCGGGGAAAACCCCGGATGCCAACATGGCGGATTAGCCGCCATTAGCCGCCATCTTCCAACATGGCGGATTAGCCGCCATTGTGGGGAAAAACCCCAGTCCATGACAAACACAGACAAGTCTAGACATGTCCAAAGGTCACGCCTCATTCACCCCAACCGGAAGTGACGTCATATGCAAATTTCTGAGGTCAAAGGTCAAGTCCATTTCAGTAGAACCTACATTGGGTAGTGCACCGGTTGACCTTTGACCAACCTTGCACCCCTCCCGATTAAAAGTGGTTTGGCCGAGGTCAAAGGTCAATGAGGCTCGACAAAACGTCTATTTCCATACCCTTTGGCCACCGCGCATGCGCAGAATGCCGATATTTCAACCCCACACCCAGCCCATCAGATGTCCCTTCACGAATGCTTCACATTGATACCTCATACAACTCCATCGGCCCATTAGGGACTCCCCTAGCTCCAAAACGTCTATTTTCATACCCTTTGGCCACCGCGCATGCGCAGAATGCCGATATTTCAACCCCACACCCAGCCCATCAGATGCCCCTTCACGAATGCTTCACTTTGATACCTCACTCGATCACATTGGACCATTAGTGGCCCCCCTAGACTCCAAAACGTCCACACCGTATGGACCTATACACCCATAGCCATGCAGTATAGGCCTATGGGCCTACCCAGGCCTCGGTGACTTTTTCAAAAATTTCACCGTTTCGTGCCGGGACACTTCCTATCATGTTTGTCTTGACGAGACTAAGAAAACAAATCCAAACAACCATACCGCAAATGTATAGAAGTAGGTTTCCCAGTGGGACAAACATTGGTCCTATACCCCTAGTATGGGCCTATATGGGTCTCCCTTAACTTTTTCCAAAAAATTCAACGATTCGCTCCGCGACACTTCCTATCATGTTTGTCTTGACGAGACTAAGAAAACGAGATCCCACAACCTATACCGCAAATGTCTAGAAGTAGGTTTCCCAGGGGGACAAACATTGGTCCTATACCCCCAGTATGGGACTATATCGTACTTTTTCAAAAATTTCACCGATTCGCTCCGGGACACTTCCTATCATGTTTGTCTTGACGAGACTAAGAAAACGAGACCCCACAACCTATACCGCAAATGTCGAGAAGTAGGTTTCCCAGGATGGTCCTATACCCCCATACCCCATATAGGCATTTTCACGTAATTTAGGATAAAGTCCGTGTTCCGTATTTTTTCAGGAAAAATTGTACATACACCCACCCTGGAACTAGGGGGAGATAACTCTATTGATAGGCAAGCCCCGTTAAGCCCGGCGACCTATATACCCCCCATACCCCATATAGGCATTTTCCCGGATTTTTCGATAAAGTCCGTGTTCCGTTTTTTTTCAGGAAAATTTTTACATGCACTCACCCATGACTGGATGCCCCCTAACACAGGCTTCACATGGATACCTCATTCGACTCCATCGGCCCATTAGGGGCTCCCCTAGATCCCAAAACGTCTATTTCCATACCCTTTGGCCACCGCGCATGCGCAGAATGTCGATATTTCAACCCCACACCCAGCCCATCAGATGCCCCTTCACGAATGCTTCACATTGATATCTCATACAACTCCATTGGACCATTAGGGACTCCGCTAGCTCCAAAACGTCTATTTTCATACCCTTTGGCCACCGCGCATGCGCAGAATGCCGATATTTCAACCCCACACCAGCCCATCAGATGCCCCTTCACGAATGCTTCACTTTGATACCTCACTCGACCCAATCGGACCATTTTTATCTAGGGACTACTTTTTCTCCGCGGTGGCAGACCGCATCACCGCCAGGACCGCATCACCGCGGAGAAATACATGCCCTTTTCCACAAAATTCAACATGGCGGCCAAACTCTGACAGATCCGATGTTGGACCCACAGAACGCCGCCATCTTGGACCCACAGAACGCCGCCATCTTGGACCCACAGAACGCCGCCATTTGGGCCCACAGAACGCCGCCATCTTGTCCTGTCCAATCAAAACGCCTCTTTCATCCCAACCGGAAGTGACGTCATTTTTACATCCGGGTGAAAGGGGCCTTGGATCGGGTAGAGGCTACTACTATCCCTATTCTCTGGTATAAACAACTTCACTCAAATGTCAAAGAAGTATATCAGACATTACATGGGATAACAAAATATCTACGTATTCTGTCAGGACACGGAACGGGGTGTAGACGCTATTATGATGTAATTGAGTATAATGATTCCATCATACCATTAGCTGATAGATGGGAATCCTCTTTGAATCTTAT
>JAVTVY010010571.1:0-43413 GCA_036873755.1 Hanleya hanleyi | reverse complement strand
GCCTACAAGGGTTGGGATATACTGTGAGAATGTGCCTACAAGGGTTGGGATATACTGTGAGAATGTGCCTACAAGGGTTGGGATATACTGTGAAAATGTGCCCACAAGGGTTGGGATATACTGTGAGAATATGCCTACAAGGGTTGGGATATACCGTGAGAATGTGCCTACAGGGGTTGAGATATACTGTGACAGTGTTGCCTACAAGGGTTGAGATATACTCTCAGAATGAGCCTATAAGGGTTGGGATATACTGTGAGAATATGGCTACAAGGGTTGGGATATACTGTGAAAAGATGCCTGCGAGGGTTGGGATATACTGTGACAATGTGCCCACAAGGGTTGGGATATACTGGGAGAATGTGCCTACAAGGGTTGGGATATACTGTGACAATGCGCCTACAAGGGTTAGGATATACCTTGAGAATATGCCTAGAAGAGTTGGGATATTCTGTAAGAATGTGCCTACATAGTTTGAGATATACTGTGAAAATATACCTACAAGGGTTGGGATATACTGTGAGAAGATACCTACAAGGGTTGGGATATACTGTGAGAATGTACCAACAAGGATTGGGATATACTGTGGCAGTGTTGCCTATACAGGGGTTGGGATATACTGTCAGAATGAGCCTATAAGGGTTGGGATATACTGTGACAATTTGCCTACAAGGGTTGGGATATACTGTCCGAATGAGCCTATAAGGGTTGGGATATACTGTGAGAATGTGCCTACAAGGGTCCCGGTTGGGATATACTGTGACAATTTGCCCACAAGGGTTGGGATATACTGGGAGAATGTGCCTACAAGGGTTGGGATATACTGTGGCAATGTGCCTACAAGGGTTGGGATATACTGTGAGAATGTGCCTACAAGGGCTGGGATATACTGTGAGAATGTGCCTACAGGAGTTGTGATATATTGTGAGAATTTGGCTACGATGGTTGGGATATACTGTGAGAATATGCCTACAAGCGTTGGGATATATTGTGAGGATGTGCCTAGAAGGGTTGGGATATACTGTGACAATGTGCCTACATGGGTTGGGATATACCCTGAGAATGTGCCTACAAAGGTTGGGATATTCTGTAAGAATGTGCCTGCCAGGTTTGGGATATATGTGCCCGCAAAGATCGAGATATTCTTTGAGAATGTGCCCGCAAAGGTTGAGATATTATATGGGAATGTGACTGCAAATGTCAATATATTGTGTAGGAATGTGCCTGCAAAAGTGGTTATATTCTTTGAGACTGTGCCCACAAAGTTAGAGATAAACTATGAGAAGGTGCATGTGAAGGTGGAGATATTGTTTGAGAATGTGCCTGGTCGAGGTAATATATGGAAATGTGCGAAGGTCGAGATAAACTGTGAAAAGGTGTCCGCCTAATTTAGAGGGCCAGCCCCTTCCTGTCTCACACCAATCCCCACCCCCACCACCCCAATATTCAAGTCGCTCCGCCGGCACTGATGTAGAATTTGTAACCTGTTTGCAGGTCAATAATTAACATGCAAGCTTGTGGAAACACAGTGGAGGAAGATATACTGTTGTGAAATTTCCCCATACAAGAGTCTAATTCGTCGTTCAATATTAAGAATTTGCTCGTCCATAACCCAAAGATCTATTATGGACTATTAAACCCGAACGGGAAAGGGGTAAATTGGCTTTGAAACTGTTATCACCTTTCTTGTTCGTGATATTTGTATTGTCCTGGGTAATAGATGGGTGTACAAGCTGCTCCTTAATTAATTGTTCATTTCTATTTACTGTCTTCCAGATGATCTTTTTGACGGTATTATAGAAGAGGAAATTACTTTGTGAAGATAAATTGGACATTGAGGTGAACTTTTGTGAACAGTTCCATATCGAGGGTTCTGATTGGCTGGCGGCAATATTCATCCGCCATGGAGGGTCCAACTGCAGACGTAACGAGCCCTGTACGAGATCTCGGGATAAATCGAGACATGGGACGGAGCGTCGACACTGATGGTAAGTCTGGGCTTCCTTAATGTAATATAAGTTTCCTTGTTTGCAATCACGATTTTTGTCCGTCTGTTAACTCTTATAAGCTGTGCGATATCTCCAGATCCAGGTCATGGATTAGTACAAAACTTTGGGTATATCGTTCTCTTGGGCCAAAGGAGAAACCTATTTAATTTGAGACCGAAAATTCAATGGTCATGTTCACTGTGGCTGAAACAGTAAATCTTTGAAAATTGTAATGTTTATGCTATAAGTAAAACGATGGGCCAAAAGCCTATTGAAGATAACTGAACTTGACCTATTTTATCAAGGTCAAATTCTAGTATTGGTGATGACTTTGGAAGGATTACATATAGACCCTCCAAATTCATACTACACATGCAACTGGAGTGATGACTGACTAGAAGCCTATTCAAGTTGACCGACCTTGACCTGTTTTGTCAAGGTCAAAATTCTAGCCAATGATATATGTTTTCAAGGGGCATAGCTAGACATTCCAAATTCCAATATGCGACTGGTGACTGACTAGAAGCATGTACACGTTGGACGACCGCGACGTATTTTATCAAGGCCAAATTCTAATTAGATATAGTGATATATTTTCTGAGAATATAGCTTGCGTTTATTAAGTTTATTCGGAGTTACTTTGCTTCTGCATAGCGTGTATAGCTTTCCACATTTCAGACCACACATGCATGAATCTTGTGATGGATTAGTTTATTGAAGATGACAGTGACTTATTTTTTCTAGGTCATTTTTTACGATATTTTATGTAGGATCATAGCTAGAATCACATTTATATCTCAAAGTTGACAGCATTAGATCTACTCTGTTACAAGTAGATAACCCCGCCCCTCACCTCCCCTCCCCACCCCTCCCTTCCCTTCCTCGTCGTGATATAGCTGAAAAAAATGTTTAAAGCAACGTTAAACACTATTCACTCAATCATTCACTCAAAGTTTTGGTTTCTGCTGTCAAAGGTGTGCACGGTCGTATATTGAAGCCCATAATCCTCTTGTGTTTGTTTAAATTTGAAAATCTTTTGTATTTTGGGGGTTTACAGGTTATTTTGTTCCGAAAAGACAGCTATAAAATATGAAACTTCACTGGTTGCCTGCCTGAATTAGACTACCACTGTCCGTTTAATCAATTAACTGACAGTTGTCCGGTGAGATCAATACTCCAGTGATTGGTCGTATCTCCAGCGCCATTTTGACTAATTGGGACCATCTGATTGGTTCGTAATTCATATAAGTCGATGTCAATTTCCTGAATCAGCTTTCAATACTAATTACACCGAAGTTTATTTCCATAGATTTTTCTTGAAGTATGCATACAGAAATGTTAGCCTAACAAAAAATGCTATATTCTATTTGTATAAAAAGGAAGATACGATTGACCAAAATATGTTCCCTGTCCTATTTTGGTAAGTTTGAGGCATATAACCGAGGATTTTCTATTGTAGCACAAATATGACACCTGAAACCGAAACCATCCTTGGTTCTTTCAAATAATCATCCTTCCTATTCTATTGTGTGGCAGTACAAGTTTGGTTTGAAGTGTCATATGTTTGCTTCAAGAGAGAATCATCCTTAGGAATGCATAAAAAGACTAGAAGCAAAATAGCTCAGGGAGGACATTTTGATCAACCATGTCTCTGTTTTGACAGGTTTTGGATTGAAAAAAGACAAACCCGCCGCAGATTTATTACCATCACGCACGAGGGAGCTTTTCTCCTATTAACGTCACATATCCTTCAGATTTCTTTCCAATCGAAAACACCTTTTTTACACTTTCGTATTTTGTTTCTGTTATTCTTTTCATATTGAGATGGTTACCATCGTAGCAAAAAATAGTAATATTCAGATAACATTTTGAGTATTTGTTTAACAATGAACATATACTCTCCATGCATATACACCAAAGTTTAAATTGCTGGTGCGAAATGGAATGTACAGCATTTGAAATATATTACGATTTGTGCCTGAGGTGTCCGTCTCGAACTTAAGGATGTCCGCTGGTGGTGAATCAGAGTAATTAACTTTTTGAATAATGTGTGTTGTTGCATTCATAATTGTGTAATATGAGAAAAAAAAAAACTAAAAAAAAACTATAGGTTGGTGTGCATTTTTTAGCTGCAGGCAATGTTAAGTGGACTGACCAATAGGGAATAGGGAATAGCCACAGTTTTGAAGCATATTCATGAAAAACTCATAGAAATAGTATTTAACGTTTTCTTATATTCTAACTGTTTGCAGATAATCACAATGTCTATCAAAATTTATCAAATTGGATGGATGTTGCTTTGCAAAATTCTCGGCTAGAAGGCTTTTAAAGGAAATCCTTATCTCTTACCCTAGGAAAGGGAGATAACCCAATAGGAAAAACAAGCAAAATGGCTGCCAAAGTCAAAAACCACCAGCGGACATCCTTAAGTTCACCATCTTCATACACAAGTCCACTCCTCCTTTCACAGTTCGAAGTTTGTACGGAGAAGTCAACATGTGTATGGAGATTGATATATTCACTGACAATCACGAAGCCCAATCTCTTTTCAGTGAATTTAACCCATTTATTTATCAAGGTCCCATTATTTCTGGAAGTATAATACCAGTTTATATAATCTACACCAAAAATCATTCCCAGGATCTCATCTGAGCTATTCACTTGTTAAAATGATAAAAAAGGCTGTTACAATAGCAGTTTATTGATAAACACCGGTTCTATAGAGCGTATAAGTGGATATTTGGAAAATCATCAATGCTTGTCTGACTGGGTCAGAGGAAACGCTGTCTCTCGCTCCAGTAATTCTGAAAACTGGAGATTTCAATATAAATGCTCACGTGTGTATACACCGGAAGAACGAGGGGCTTTCGATTCTTTTAATACGCACGATTAATAGCCACTTGAGTGGGATTACATTTTGACACCTGGCTGACAATTGTATCTATATCTTGACTTTTTTCAAGTAAACTTAATATGGGGCTTGCCGTCATGTTTTGTAAGAACCCATACGCCTCTGGACATTTACCGGGTTATAGAGAGAACCACCTCTCTAAAATGGAGGTACAAAAGGTCGTTTTTGTCCAATAAATTCAAAAATATATCGAAGGAAGAGACATTCGTCATAGGCGACCATGGACATGTATATCCTCATCGGAATGTATTTAAAAGAAAAATTGTCGTCTATCTAATTTGCATAACAATAGACTACATGATTTGTCCTCTAGTAACAATTAGACTATGCACACTTTCATTGGAAAGCCACTGTTACCACATGTAACAATATACATGTATAAGGTAAGTCACCTGAAGATGTTGAGAGCGTTCTGATGAATGAGTCAAAAGATATTAAGCAAAAATGACCTTTTTTACCTCCATTTTAGAGAGGTAGTCCTATCTAATTTGTTTAACAGTGGGATTTGGCTGTCTTGTGGATGAACTTTCAAAATCGATTTCTTGTTATCAGAGATGAACTGTAGATGCACACCCCTCCTGTTCGTCCACACTCTACGTGTTTTGTCGTTATTTTGGGTTATAGTTTTCATAGGATTTATGGAAAACCGGGATAATAGTTTTTGGTTGAGTCTGTAGGTTTTTATCGGTTAAAATCCAGTTTACTTATGGTTTAGAAAAATGCAAATTGATCATCGAAATAGATAAAATTTAATATGAACCCTGAAAACTTAACTATGACTTTGTAAGGGGCCTCGGTGGCCGAGTAGAACCGGCACTGGTCCGAGCCCAGCTGGTCCATGTTTGGAAGTTTATCAGTTACTTGCCTACGGGCGGTGGTTCTCTCCAGGTACTCCGGCTTCCTCTACCAACCAAACTGACTGTCACCCTATAAGTGAAACAACCTTGAGTTTGACATTAAGCCAAACCCCCCTCCCCCCCATAACCTTATCAAATCATGAAAGATATATTCATGTTCCACTCTTAGTAGGGAGGGGGGCGTATAGAAATCGATTTGTTCGTACGCTCATTCGTCTGTCTGGCTGTCTTGTCTCTTGACATAAACTGTTCCTTCTGTACAAAACTGTGCAATCTGGATAGCTTAAAGACGATAACTGAGCGTTGGGGGCCTCCGTATGTCGGTCGGATTTAATGGAAGGGACTTGTCGCCCCAATAAGCACCGTGCAAACGTAAACAAATTATGGAGAAGAAACGGAATTTTCGTTGAATTCATCCATAAATCAGTTTTTACCCATCGAAGTGTATTGTCATCGTCGTCTGCCTGTCTGTTTGTCCGTCTCTCCGCCAATTTATCTTTCTTGTGGATACAATATCTCAAGAAGGATTATAGCTAGACATTGTAAATGCATACCTCGTTGGCCAAATGAATATAGGGGAAGGGAATCGTATTGACCAAATACACATAGGAGAGGGCAATCTGATTGACCGAATAGGCATAGGGGAGGGGAACTTGAATGACCGAATAGGCATGGGGGGGGGGGGGTCTGATTGACCGAATAGGCACAAGAGAGGGGAATCTAATTGACCCAATAGGCATACGGGAGGGGAATCTGTTTGACCGAATAGGCATAGGGGAGGGGCATCTGATTGGCCGAATAGGCATAGGGGAGATCAATCTGATTGACTGAATAGGCATAGGGACGTGAATCTGATTGACCGAAGAGGCAAAGGGGAGGGGAATCTGACTGACCGAAGAGGCATAGGGGAGGGGAATCTGACTGACCGAAGAGGCATAGGGGAGGGGAATCTGATTGGCCGAAGAGGCATAGGGGAGGGGAATCTGATTGATCAAATAGGCATAGGGGATGTCAATCTGATTGATCCGATAGGCAAAGGGGAGGGAAATTTCATTGGCCGTATTGGCATTGGGAAGGGGATTTGATTGACCGAACAGGCATAGAGAGGGGAATTTGATTGAACGAATAGGCATACGGGAGGGGAATCTGATTGACCGAATTGGCATCGGGTGGATTGACGGAATAGGCATGGGGAAGGGAAGTTTGATTGAACGAATAAGCATAGGGGAGTGGAATTTTATTGACCGAATAGGCATAGGAGAGGAAAATCTGACTGGGGGAGAACGTCATCATTTACCTGAAGCAATCTTTTACCTGTATGGAGTTTGGTTCTCACGCGGATTTTATGATCTTTTTTTCGCTGTGTCAGTTTGACTCGCCTAAATTCTATGACAGCTTGGGTCGACGAATTGGAACAAACAAGACAAAAGAGAATTATGTACATACGATTATGATCTGCTTTCACGAGAATTAATGTGAGTGGGTCATTTAGGTCATTTGTCTCCGGGTAACAAAGGAAAACACTTTCTGCTCTAATAACTTTGAAAACCGTCATTTATTGGTATGCTGGTATACCCGTACCCATTCATGATAACATGAAAGCCGCTATCATCGACGATTGCTGCTGTGTCGGCAGCGCAAATAACGGGGCGGGACTTTAATACCGTATTCATATTTCACACGCATCTCCACTTCTAATCTCTTCGGTTATCAACACATATCAATGTAAACTGCTCCCCCCCCACCCCACCAACTCCCCGCGTTTTCAGAGAACAGAAAATTTGTCAGTCCGTCTGTACAGTTTGACCCACTTTTAAAATGCGATATGTGAATAACAAATGTAGCTGTAGGCTCCTGATATTGGACACAGTGATGTTTTATTTGAAGCCCATAAATCAACATGAGTAGTTTGACTAACGTCACAGGACCTACGCAGTAGGGTAGACATTAGGACTCCGACACGAACTGAACTCTTCAAAATCCCCACCCTCAGTTGAAATCCTGTCTATAATAAGATGGGCACTGCCCAAGTCAGAATCACCAGTGATTTTCATAACAAATCACCAGAAATTTTCATCAAAAGTAGGTCAGCTCAGAACTTGTTGGTAACAGTCCCCTAATGCACCTTCATGCCAAAAATCGAGGTTCTGATGTCAACGGTTCTCTTTATTTTGCCGACGAAAGGATTCGGATGGACTGACTCGCTGACTGACTGACTGACTCACTCACTCACAATTTGCAATCTGTAACCTACTTCGTAGGAATATCTGCGAAAAAAAAAATTAGCTTGACATATCTAAAAGGTCACAGAGATCAACATAATGTGAAAAGTGCTTGTGAAAGTGATGGGATTCACTGATTAACTTGTCATAGTACAGGACATAATATTTTTGCTAATATTTTCGGAGTCACCTTTCTCTATTGATACATGTACCTACAGAACATATTGAGCTACGCATACTATCTGCATGACCTTGATCTACGTTTGAAGGTCACCGGAGTGTTTTACCAAAATGTTCATTCATGGCAACAAAGGAACAACTTGTTTTGGTTGAGGAAGCTAATGGCGAGATCGTCTTGGCGTATTATGTGCTCGCGTTAATGATGGATTAATTACGTATTTTAATTGATGGATTTACTTTAATACGTTTCTACTTTCAGCTAGCGACCATCGCCACAGTTCAGTGTATATCGGCCTCCGTCTTCCCAAAAGACCCAAGAGACCATCTCGAGGAAATCGGAAGTCTCGCGAGAAAAAAGAGAAGCAAATTTCAGTGATCGAGGATGTTTCACCATGTAAGCTTTCCCCTTTGTTCTGAACTTTTGGTGAGATCTGTTAAACAGTTCGTAGTTGTTTGAGCTATATGATCAGATTCGTATCACAATTTTAATGCTCCCACGATAACATTATTTCGATTTTACACTCTCGAAACCGTTGCTGAGTAAGCATTCGCTGCGGCCAAAATAACATCGTCGGTAAGCTCCATTTCATGTTACCAAACATACGGGTTGAGATTGGTTACACAATCGCGAATAGCGAATATCCACTATGACGTCACCAAACCATATGCATACTGGGAACTGGGTGATATCTATCACCAACAGGAGAACGCGAATGTGGTTGAAAGAAGAAACCAGAATCTTGGTTTAAGACCTCACGAATGCGTAGCAGTAAAGTTCTAAAAGTCCGCATGGGCGATTAAAAGCACAAGCGAGGCCCATGAGAAATAGTTAATCACAGGTGACTTTACCACCTGGATTTGGTGTGGTCGTAAGTAGAGTACCACCAGTAGACGGAAGGAACTACAAAGAAATCAAGTCGATATATTTCCATTCATTTCAAGACAATGCATCTGGCGTATAATTCTAGGAAAAATCTCTTTGCAAGCCTAAACACATGGTATACATGTATGATGTAAAATGGATATTTTCCAATGCTCAGAAGCGAAATTAGTTTACGTTTCAAGATGGCCAAGTTTTGGAATGCCACAACCTTCATTACCCTCAAATACACTTTTGAATGAGGTTTGGAGGCCGATGCAACTCCTGCAGTTAATTTAATCATCATCATCGTGAAGACCATCATAAGCACAGTTTATATTCTGGCGCCGCGAAAAACATTGAGGTTTTGCAGAAACGTGTTAAAAATATGGCTTTCATCTCAGGTTCCGAGATGCAATGTTGCATCCGTTCATCTAGGGTAACTGGCAAATCTTTCATCGCTTCAGCGGACTCTGTAGAGTCAAGTCGTGAGTTTGTGGTTTTAATTTGTCTTTTGAGAACACTAAATATTCATGCGATGGAGTCCCCATCCTCGTTCCCCCAGATCCACGCATCCACGATGCCTGTGGCCGATTTACCACACGGATACTTTAATTGGTACATCATTCATGAATATACGTCACGCCACTCGAACCTCGTGATCATCAATACGGTCAATCAAAGGCCACTATCTTACTACGCTACCATGCAATTATGGCATAACACACAGGCGCGCAGAGCGCTTGCATGTTCGTGCCGAATGATTTAAATTTAGTCACGTGCCACAGACAGCCTAAACGGGATAAGGTGATTGGCCACCGCGATATTTATGGGACCCAGAGACACACGCCTCATTATGTGCAACGGCTAAACCCGGGGAGAATGAGCAGGGGAAAGCCTCGATGTGGAGTCCCTGGAGGCGAACTTTAATTCCTCTCGGAAGATGGTTTAAACAAAAATCCAAAAGATAGAATCAAACATGCAGTGTTTGTGATTCTTTGGCGTCATAACATTATGTTAAACTCATCATGGTATATCAGAATATTAGGACAATATTGTCTCTTTTTTTAGCGGCACTGTCCCCAAGTGAACAGGTCCAATATCTCCTTGGTGACGCAGAGGAGGGCGAGGAGCACGAGACGCACAGCATCTTCTGTCAGATGGACCAGCTCCACAGACTGGGTGGAGAACTGGAGTGGCGTGAGGCCGCCAGGTTTGTATGGTTTTTCCATGCAAGGTTATCTCCCTTCATTCATATGTCCGCCATCTTTGCCGAGGGAACATGTTAATGTCAAAGCAAATCTGTTTAATTTGAATTCACAACATGCAGCCAACGTCCTTGAAATTTCCATCAAAATACACTTTTCACACCGGTTTGATATGATATAATTATAATTATGTACAAACAATTACGTGGTGACTAATAATAGGCTTCGAGCGAAGTGGGGGGGGGGCAGTTTGTAATAATAGGCAACTATTGAAGCTGTATTTGTCAAACGTTAGGTCACTTTTCACTTCTGTGTTATATATTGGTTCATCATAGCCATAAAAATGTTCTGGAGATCATTTTTCGAGTTGAAAATATTAAGGATACGAAAAGTAGTTCGCCGCAAAACTGAGGGGGTTGCTCGGTGAGATAAACTTAGTGCGCGTGTGTGTTCATAATGTCATAGCCATATCCTAATGGTCAAACTCAGCGTTTGTGGTCAGGGACATTAGTGCAGTAATCCTGTGGAACAGACCATGCATTTGTGGGAGGTTGGCATTGAGTAGAGGTTGATTGACGCAACTTCGAGGGAGATAATCCTGCCGGAACAGAGAGTGTACTTTTGCTGATGTTCTTGTAGTGGTTGATGGCGGAAAACTCCACATTAATGTGTGCCACTCAGGGCTGATATGTCTGGTGTATTTCAGTTGAATCTTTTTCTCGGGTAATGACATCTTTTGAAAGTGCAAACCCGAAATGATGTATGAATATCATCAATAAAAATTGACATGCGACTTTTTGTGGACGTGGTTGAATCGAACGACGCTGTTGATTGTTTCATATTTTTTGAAAATTGTTGATTGGCTTTCTCGCTTGACGATCTTGATTGGTCTTTCCTCCTTTCAGATGGGTCAAATATGAAGAAGATGTAGAAGAAGGTGGAGAACGATGGTCCAAACCACACGTAGCCTCGCTTTCACTCCATTCTCTCTTCGAATTACGGAGCAGTCTAACCTCAGGCTGCGTCATGTTAGACATGGACGCCTATCATATTTCACAGGTCGCAGGTGAGATAACTGATCGTGGGGATTCATTAATCAAGATTAATGATTACTACTTAATAATACTTAATTAAATAAAGATTAGGACTAATTTGACTAATTTCCTTATTTAGTGCAGAGTAATACTATCAGGTGTCTTTTTAAAGTGCGTAATCGAGAAAATTGATGATGTAGTACTTTATCAGGAAGGTGAACTTAACTTCCATGCCCGTTGCGATAGATAGGTCAGCCAATCAATAACTGACTCCTGTGATACATTTAGGATTAAATTCCAACTCAAATTGATTCGGCGGCAATGGCGTCTCTTTATAAATATACAACTCTTGTTTGAGAACAACTGGCGCCCTGATATACGAAGGTCAATTCGAAGCATACATGTATGCATAGCAATGGACTTGTACGAAGATAAGTCGAAATATGAGAGAACCATTGCTGATTAGAATACATCTCCCATCAATAGTCTCGAATCGATGAGAACTATCCCTGGCTGACCGGAAATTGTCGAGGTGGACCGAAAATGTCCGATGTCAGTCCGGAATGTGCAAGGTATCCAAGGTGAATAAGCAATGTCAATGCATGTATCATTCAAACTGTCCAACAATGTAAATCATGTCACCCTCTGTCTTCCTCAGATTTACTTCTAGACAACTTAATAAATAAAAAATTACTAGAGGAATCTATGCGAGATACGATCCGTAATGTCCTGCTATCGCCTCACCGGCATCAGCACCAAAAACGGCGTCGGAGCAGTATGCGACCAAGTATTGTTGGAGAGCACCCAGCTACCGGTGTCATGACTCCGATGTTCCGGACTCTCTCAGAAATTGGACGACGATTCTCCGAGCATGGTGGTCTTAAAGCAAGAGGTAAGACTACAATGTTAACCTGAATATGATGTTAGCGTTCATTACATTGCAATTTCTGTGTTGAGCTCATTCGATATTTTCTCCGCGCGATTGTAAGGCTGTCCTAATTACTATCTGAAAGTTAATCAGTATCTCAGAACGTTTGCAAATTTAACATCAGGACGATTTGAATTTTAAACTTAGAACGGCTGCTATGTTAACATCAACACGATTTGAATAATAATCGCACAACGACTGAAATGTTAATATTAAAACGATTTGAACGTTAAACTCAGAAATATTGCAATGTTAATCTTGAGACAATTTAATTGTTAAATTCATTACCATGTGGATCAACACGCTAGAAGAACACAATGCAAAGAATGTATTGTTCCCACACAAGGTTCAAAGCCTAAAGTATCTTAATGTCTTGAATAACAACCACTGATGTCCATTATCTCAAGGTAACAAACTCGGATAAGTTATTCTATAGGACTTAATAATTTACCTGGACAGAGCTGGAAATTTGGATGGATCTCAATTAAGTTGTTCATTACATTATGAGTCTGAAGCGAAACACTGTTAGAGAAATCTGTTACTCGGGAAGCAGTTTTGGTGTGATATTCTTGTCCAAAACTGATTTATGTCGAGGACACAAAACGGTCATAATCGAGAGCGGCCATAATAGCAAGTTCGCCCGCATAACTGCTAGAAATACAGTGAACCTTTCATGCTTTATAAGCTTTAATGATATTAATAGGGCTACCATCCCTATCCACACGTGTGAGTGTATCAAGGGGAAAAATATGATGGCATCTGGGGAAGAGATGTTGTGGGAATCTTGGGAACGAGTGCGAGGGCATCTTTGGAATAGTCGTCGTGGGAATCCTGGATCATTGGTGAGGGCACCTTAAGAAAACACCTTTTGGGTATCTTGGGAACAGGTGTGGGTGTATCTTGAGAACAGCCGTGAAATTCTTGGGAACAACGTTAGGGAATACTGGAAACTGGAATTGTGGCATTTTTGGAAACAAATGTTATTAGAATCTTGGGAACGATTGTGAGGAAATCTTGGGAACAATTATGGAGGAATGTTGGGAACTGGATTTGTGGGATTCTTGGGAACAAGATTTATGATAGTCTTGGTAACAAGTGTTGAGAGAACCTGGGAAATCGTGTCTATGGCATTGTATTATAATATACTGTCTCCTCGTCTGACAGCTTCGTCCGACAGCTCACTTAACGAATTGTCTAGTTGTCGAAAAGTGAATATTCCCAGGAATAAGCACGGAAGGCCCGCCCTGACTAGTCGGGCTGTCACAAAAGGGAAGAGCCCCAGAGCCTCTCGAACAGTTGAGTTGTTCTAAATACTAGTGCTTAATATGCAACATTATAATTTGGACCAGCTATCGAGTGGTTTCCTGGACATCACCACCATGATCACCAGCCGCATGGTTCATCCGGGGACCCCGGTAAATATTGAAGTTGAATGGGCTCTGCATGCATTTTAGGTAGAATAGCAAAATGTCGCAATGCTTATCTCTTACACTGGTTACTAATATACTTTTCCAGAGAAAACCACAATGTGAGTTTAGCAAGCTGATCAGCCTGGTGTTCATAGAATCTGAATCGTTTCATCGTTATCTGGTTCATCTGTGACACATACATATACTCTGTATATATCAGTATAAATGCTGCTGTAAAAGCTACAGAACCAGACACCACACGCTTTAGAGTATACGAATCGAATATAATCTGTTGTGTTTTCTCTTGTGAGACTAATTTCTCCATTTCATATCGTATTTGTTTACTCGCATTCCTTGATATATATTTGTTGTTACCCCCCCGGGCAAAATGCCCGAAGGACATTGTCGTCGTCGATGTCGTCCGTCTGTCCGTTTGTCGGCCCTGGTGTCTGTGCATCTTTCTTGTGAACACGATATCTCAAGAAGGACTATAGCCAGGCATTATAAATTCATACCACATATGCATCTGGTGAAGAGTCAGAAGCCAATTGAAAATGGCCGACCGTGATATAATTTATCAACGATTAAAGCTAGGGTCTCCCAATTCATATTACTTATGCAACTCGTGGTTGACCAGAAGCCTAGTCCAGTTGAATGAGCGTGAATTATTCTTTCAAGGTCCATATACTGTTTATTATGATATAACATGAATAAGTTTAGCAAGGTTTTTCAAATTAACACGGTCTCTATATCTGGCGATGGTCCAGAGGTGTACAGAAAACGACTGATCTTGACCTATTTTATCCAGGTCAGATTCTATTTAGTACGATATTTCATGATATTTCATAGTCCAAATTTATACCACATATGGCTGGACCTGAATTCTATTGAATATCAGTACTTTGACCTATTTTTAATACATAGGTCAAATTCTATATGTTAACTCTAAGATCTCCGAATTCATGTTCCGTATGCAGTTAAGTTAGAACAGACCAGAAAACTGTTGAAGATCAGACTGGCCATGATCTATATTTCCAAGAGCAAATTACTTGATTTGATTATCAGTTATATAGAAGATTATATTTAGAGCTAAGAATTTGGTTATGCTCTGCCAGAAACTCAGCGCAAACGTTTTCCTATCCATGAAGGCATTGGCAAAAGCTGACCTTGTCCAACTTTTTTTGTATTTCTTATATGAGAGAACTACAGTCAAACATACTAGATCACATTTTTGATAACCTAGTTGCCAAAGTTTTGAAATACATCATATGCAATGCATGAATGCGGAGTGTAGACAATAACAGATAACCGAGGGGTATTGGGTAACCCATTGGGATATTTTATATTATTTTTAGGCTACTAACCTAAATTTAGTATTCGCTGTGATTGCTTAATAGTTTAGTTCTTAGTTCATCATTTAACTGGAATCACAGAATGGCCGTGTTTTGAGCGTTATGTGCATCAGGCGAGACTGGAGACAGTTCGACAAATTAAGTTTTGGGGCCACGTTAGCTAGAGCTGGCGACGATCTTTGGAAGGTTCATTCTCTTTCTTCTGACCTTCGTTATTTAGCGGCTTAATGGATTTATCTTAAATTTCGTCAGGATACTTGTACTGATTTTATCCGGTAGAGTGGCGTGAACTGTTTTAAAACGGTATCTTACATCCAATGAGCGCCTTAAACGTTCTTGGTTGGGAAGTCGTGAAACTTCGTCACGATAGATATGAGATTCAGTAGAGTGACTAAAACCAAGAAAAATAAGTTTCAAAATGGTATATAGCACCCATTGGGAGCCGGGAAGTATTGCGTACCGGCAAACGGTGTTTTGTTTGGAATGTCTTGAAACTTCCACAGCTTATCTGGTCCATGATATAAGTAGATACGTTAGTGCATAAGGCTCTAGTTCTTATTACCTCTCGTGCAAAATTTGGCGGAAGAGGAATTTGCGTCGTCGAAGGCTTCTGTCTTTTTGTCTATTTTACTTGTTAACAAGATATTTCAAGAAAGATTACAGCCAGAAATTCTAAACCCATATCACAAATGCTACTGATAATGGGCCAGACGCCTATTAAAATGGCCGACCCTGACCTAATTTATTAAGGTCAAATTCTAGTTTTTTGTCGATGTATTTTGAATGGTCTTTTGAGTGATTATCTTCACCTGTTTTTACAAGGTCAGTCACTGTTTATTAATATATGTCTTGAATAATTATAGTCAGGCTTTTCAAATTCATATTATTATTACATCTGGCGATGATCCAGAAGTAAGTTGAAGATGAACGAGCGTGAACCATTTTTTTCAAGATCAGATTATTCCTATGAGATATTATCATGTAGGATTCAACCTAAGCTGACCTATTTTATCAAGGTCAAATTTAGGTACCACAAGCAATTAATTTGGAATAGATCTGAAACCTGTTAGAGATGACTGACCTTGATCTGTTTCCCTGTATCAATTGCCGGTACATGATTTCAGTATAAATATCAATATAGGAGAGCATTGCTACAGCTTTGGGTAATCGATCAAGCTTCAAAAATTACCTCAGTACAAACTTTTCCCCAACTGAATTGAAGCCCTTGACAATAGCAGACTGTGTCGAAATGGTATTGTTTGAGGATGATGTGGGTGCCACATCTACAGTCATCTCAAATAGATGAAATTTCTGTGGGCCTGGTTGTGAAAGTTCTAAAAATGCATTCTCTGTAATAATACACGACTTGCCGGTCGTCTGAAAGTGGCAAAAATGAAGAGTTATTGCCCCTTTTTCAAGAGCAAGATTCAGACACAGCAATGCCTTCAACACGGGAAAATCACCGTCATAAGTTTGTTTATAGACTGTCAGAAGCTGACTGGGACCTGAAATATCACTGAACTGTTCTAGAGTGAAAGAAGTTTGAAGAAACCATGTAAAAAAATCCTTTGAAATAACGTTCTCTATAATTTTCAGTTTACTCGTAGTTCGCAATGCACTATGGGAAGGAAATATGGCGGTTGTTGCTATTTTTAGACGACCGGCAAGGCGTGTATTGTTTTCTGGCATCCTGGTAGTGCAGCTAATATAAGGCTAAACTATAAACTTGTAGATGTGAACAGCATACGTTGGAATGTAGGACATAATATAATATACATGTTACTTCAGATACAAACAAATTAATAAACAAGAGTGTCAATTGATTCGAATGTCATTTCCTGCCTCGAGAGATATTGGATCTCATATGGGCTATTTTACTTTCCCATTAGCGAAGACTTGGTTCAACTTAAGTTTTCTTCGCCCTCACCCGCCGTACTGAATCCGATGAAGCTGAAAGATTGCTAGGAAACACATCGAATGTCTTTATAACAATATCCCTATATACGAAACGAAGGTTGTGATGACAGGAAGAAAAGTATTATGTATTAGATGGAGATCGTTACGTACCAGCTTCCCATCGGATGCAAGCGGTGAAACTGGTGTTGTGAAACCTCTGCATTTGTGGAACGTCTGTTCTTGTCTAACATTTGCTCTTTCCCTTGTTTTACCACTGAATAGATCAGCTGGTATACCAGACTTTTAAGCCTCTTAAAGAAAGTATGATGAAGATTTATCACCTAGGTCCCAATGGATAGAACGAAATAACGCAATTCATGTTTATCCGGGTCCTCTGGATCTCGATTTGAACCGATTTTATCTTGAAGTCGACTTCACTGGGAGATCAAACATGGCGGACGCGTATGCTTTCAACATTAAACGGCGAGAAAATGCGTTGGTTCTAACAGTTGTGGAGAAATCATTAATCTGTGTGACAAATCAGTAATCTTTGCTGGACATTGACTTAGTTATTTCAGTGCTGTCGAGGAGCAAGGAAACTCTATTTCCGGCACGTTCAACTGGTCACTTGGAAAATTCAAAGGGCGGTAAATATGGGTATCAGTAACAACTTCAACGAGGAAACATCCACTGTAACCAAAAAAAAAACAAAAACAACTTTAACAAGTCTAACAAGCAAACAATCGTAACATGAAAACAAAAACTGTGACAAGAAAACTACAGATTTAACAAGAAAACTTACCATTAAACCAACATAATGCATTAATGTGCCGCCAATAATTTCTTGAAATATTATTTGTCTTGTATATGTTCATATATGCAATATTTATGCTATGCTCGAATTAGGATATCGTTTGCAAGGTTAATGCCTCGTGACTGGTTTCAAATATCAAGGGCACCATGCGTCATTCCGTCTTGTTTATGGATATCTCCCAAACTTCATGAGCGACCCATCCTTCGGAATCACAGTAAAAGGCGTCAAAACTCATCTGTTAAGGTCGATCTCCATTCTTGAATCAGTTGATCTGCCCTATACTTCCATCGCTGTGGGCTCACACGCAATAGCGCAATAACTGTACCATACTTCATATTTAACTTGCCTTTGGGGACCACGAGGAGATTTTCAATTTGGTAGTCACTATGATTCACTCATCGCGTGTCAATTAAAAACATTAAATCAGAATCCAGCGTTTTGAAAATATTTGTTATATTCTGTCCTAATTCGATAATGTGATTCTGATGCTTCGTTTTGTGTTGTCAGATAGAGATTGGAGGATGACAGATGCAGGATTTTCCGGAAAAATACAATTATTTTATTGTGATGTAATTTTATTAACCTCCAACAAATATATTGATATAGCTTGATAGACTAAGACTTAGAGATGAATTGCTTATTATAGCATTTAACGTAATAATAGTAATAATAATAATAACCACTAATCCTGTGGTAGTCATGTAGTCACGTGATGAATTGAGTAAAATCATGACTCCAATCTGAGAGAATTCAGTTCAATTTAGTTCACCTAACAATTTAATTGTATAATAGATATACTTATATAAATAATAGATATATTAATATAGATTTACTTATATAACTAAATCTCCCCATGTGTTACGTTTAATGTGCACTGTGCAAGTGGATCGCTGTTGATTGGCAATTGCTACCAGACACACTTGTTAATTGATACTTGTATTAATTTCTATTCTATTAATTGGCGAATCGAGACCAAGCAAAGCATATGGCGAATTTCAAAGCCACCTTTGAAGAGTTTGTGGTGCGCTGCCACGTTGGTGCACCACGATGAAACCACGTGACACATCAGACCTTATCGCATTAAATATATTGCTTTACTTACATAGCTAAAACTTCAGTAACAATATAATCTTAACCGAAAACACATCATTTGTTGCTGGAAAATTCCGATCTTTGGTAATTTCCGTAATTCAAAGTAGAGTGTATGTGTTTTTAAATTGCATTGTAGATTTATTATTATTACTGTTATATATTTGTATGAATGATTCGTACTAAATCAACTCGGTCTTCCTGTTTCATTCCGTAGATAATGATGTCGGGTAAGCACTTATAATTGACAAGTAACACAGTTCTGTTAGTTTTGATTGTTGTCCAATCTGCCAAATACAAAGTAATTTTGAAGAACAATGTTTATATGGATTTTCCAAAGCTACGCTATTTGAACAGTGGATTGTTCTTGCAGCCATGCCGTATTTTCACGTTATATAAGCTTGATATATTTCTTGCTTTCATTGGTTAATGATATTCAGGCCAACAACAACCAGGCGGTTTCACAACCGACACATCGGGTCACCTTCAGGTGCCGGGTGCAGGTAAATATGGCTGCCCTCTTGTCACTGACCTACATTGCCACTGTCCTCATTTCTGGATCTCATCTATATTTTCTCTGACCTAGTTTTTCTAGATCTGAGCTACATTTTTGACCGAGCTAGTTTTTGTAGATCTGACCTACATTTTCACTGACCCAGTTTTCTACGTCTGACCTATTCTTTTCACCGACCTAATTTTCTAGATTTACCCACTCCTATCATTACTGATCTATTAGCGTACGTTTGCTGATTCTGTTACGGATCTTCACGCTAAAATGATATGCTTTTAGCTAACACTTCAGACGCGCAACACTTCTAGGAGTTTCGACCCCATATCTCGAAACTTTATCTTACAGTTCGTGACCATTATGTGAATAGGCCTGGGTACATCTGTGACCGTCTTAAGTGATTTTTTCTACGGCCATCCTAAATCTACCATCATTTTTACGATTGTCGCAATTATGTGATATTCTTTACGCGAGAATAATTTAATGACATCTATCTCTCCTCTGCTTTTAGCTAGAAACAAAGTTGATCCATAGTTCAACTTAATACAAAATGAGGGGACTATAAAAATATAAAGAAGCATGGTGTTGATCATTATTTTGGCATATTAAAGTAACAAAGTCATTTGTACATTAGCGGCGTAAAAGGTTCATCTGCCCCCTCAATGTTCCGTTTCAATGGTAACGGTTAAGGACAGCTGAGCCTAGGAGACGGCTCAAGTTAAAGTGTCCCATTAATTATCTGGTTTAAAGCAGTGGTAGCGTGCAATTCGCCCAGGGAGACTCAGACTTGCGGTGGTAGGTCTAATGATTATCCCAAATTGATGGAAGTGTTTCGCAACTACCATTTCTTGCAAGTACATGTCTTTTATATTATAATCCTCTTACCTTACTGGGTATGTAATCTGGTATACTGTAGATGTAACTGCTATTATAGGAAGTATACAGCTGAATTCTGAAAAATAATACTAGAATAGCTTCCCTCAAACTACGGTGGCCCATTGCTGATTCTTTCTGGTTCATTGATTTTCTTCGTATTTTCTACACAATCAGCTGAAGTTCAGTTAAATGTTGTTTTTTGTGAATCGCCGTACATTTTCCTGCTAATTTGTTCTAACAACTTTCTTCTGTTTTCTCGAATCACTTTATAGTTTTCGACATTTCCTGGAGATTTTTCGCAATTGAATTTTTATTTTAACACACCATTTACCACACGATTTTTAGAAGAAAAAAACGAAAAATACAAGACAATTTGAAAATCGTCACAGCCGTGTAAATAGTTCATTCCGTGATGTGGATAGTTTACACCATGGTGGAAATGTTTGTACGATGGAGAAAATATTTACATCGCAATGTGAATAGTTTATAGCACGGTTGAAATGTTTGCACTATGATAAATATTTACACCGCAGTGTAACCATGATGTCATGAACCATGATGCGAACGTTTTCACGTTAATCCGAAAGACGCGGAAAGGCTGTAGGGGCGTTCCATAAACCGAATGGCATATGATTAACTCGGAAAATGCCCTCAGTCTTGATTGTCAATCTGAGACGAAAAATAGGTGGGTCGATGGCCTCCGCAGTTGACTATGGGTACAGATCTATTTTGCATTGTAACATATCTTTCATTTAAAGGATAACGCTCTGACGATAAGATCTAGAATATACAGAGCAACATGTGTTACGAATGTTATGTTACTGGCAAGTTCAAATTAACCCGCATCTAAAGACAGCGTTTTATACATTAGTGGGAAATTTTGAGTTCAGTCGTATGCCATTTGGCTTATACATCGCGCCATGGATATTTCAGTGCCTAACGCATTTGGTAAAAACATGAATATAATCTCATAGCGGTGTAAATATTTGCACCGCGATAAATACTATTTAAACCATGTTGAAAATGTTTTCTCTGTGGTGTGAACGTTTCCACCGTGGTAGAAACAATTCACACAGCGATGTACATATTTCCTCCTTGGTAAACATATTTCCATCACGGCGCTTGGTGCTCATTAAGGAGAGTTTAGGTCAAGGGCTGTTTGTCATGGTGTCCGGATAATGTGACCGTCATCGTGATAGAGAAATTGTTGAAAGCACCGTTACTGCTACTCTCATTTCCACCAGTTCAAATGTTCACACTGCGGTGTTAATATTCTCCCCTCTGTGTAAACATTTCTATTGTGGTGAAAACTATTTACAATGTTGTAGCTGTTTTCTGCAAGTTGTAAACATTTCCACGGCGGTGTAACTATTTACACCACGATGAGAATGTTTTCTCTGATGTATAAGCATGTCCCCCGCGGCGTAAACTATTTACATCATGGAATAAATGTTTTCTTCGTGGTTTAAACATTTCCACCTCGGTGTAACCTCTTTAAATCACTGTGTAAATGATTAACCCGTGGTGTACGCTATTTACACAGCGGCGAGAATGTTTGCTCTGTGGTACAAACATTTTTATTACCGTATAAACTACAATTTTGCAATGAATCGTTTTGAATTGTAAAAAATGGTCCGGAATTGTCGGAAACTGTGAAATGATTCAAGGAAACTGAGTAAGGAAATATGCCAAAAAAGAGAAAATTTGTTAAAAAATTACACATAAAATCAAGGAAACTGTTTCAAATAACCAGTGGACCACTGTACAAAAGGAATATAACAATGAATTGATTACAGTATTCCCCACCTTGCTGTGTATAGTTGCCACTTTAAACCACAATATAAGAGATGTAGATGTATATAGTCGTGGTATATGTACGTGCCATTATCTTAATTTAATGTACGTATTTGTAGTGCATATTATTATTTTGTATTTTCTTATGGCAGAGATATTTGAGGAGTCACGATCAGAATGCACTTACGTATCTTAACTGTTTTAGGGAAAATACATGCATTGTTTAAATGAAGTCCAAGTCTTGGTGCTATATCTGACAGTATTTTACTGACTTACAGGAGGAAGTGTTTCTTCCGAGGGAAATGCTCTCCCAGTTCCAGGAGCTGGTAATTATTTGTTGAATTACCACTCAGTAGAAGTAACTCTAACCATCTTTTATTGAAAGCTATATTGACATTCAGTGCTACTATTCCAAACGGCTTTTAGTTTTGTAGAAACCACAGCGTTTCCATGAACATATCGGATCTATCTAGGGCTATATCATCGCTCTTGAATGAATGAATGAATGTTGAGTGCCGATGGATGCTTTCCTGTAGAGTCCTACAGTTGCTTTTTAGTCGCCAGACGTCAGTTTTTTCCACCTCTTGCATATCACTCCAATTCAATATTTGTATCTAATAAGGCTCGAACCTGTGCTATAGGGTCGTGTGATCGTGTCATTCAAGATGTTCACATGAACAGCTACAATAAAAGCGTGGCTGAGATACAAATCACTGGGATCAGGTTTCTTGTAATGCTTTTATAATTATGAATTCAGGATATATATCCGCGGGATATTTCGACTCCTTGCGCCGTATCTCTGGCGCTACTATTCGTCTAATTTCGCTTAACCCAAGGTTAGGGCCGCTTGAATATCATGTGATTTACACCTCCATGGTGTTCAAATGACCAATCACAATCAAAGCGTGACTGAGATACAAACTTTGGACAGCGACTGGGAAATTCAGTTGCGTTGCATAGTAGAATAACGGTCAATGATTAAGAGTTTATATAAAAAACCCACCATGATATCAGCAAGACCTAACTGAAAACTGTTGATCGCTTATCTCTTGTATGAAGCCATATTCTCTTTTAATTATTTTTAATTTCGTACACTTTTGTAATTGGTTTTGTTTGTCATACGAAATAGGTTTTTCGATTATTTACACGGATATTACTTTATGGACGAAGGATGAATGCTGAATCTGACGTTTACTATCTACTAAGCATACATGATCATGTGACCTAAGCTTTGTACAGCCAACCAATTTGGCTATCTTGCGTGTCTGGCCACATCGATGATGATACAATGTATTTCTTTGATCAATTCATTTGTGGCAGTAGAGAAAAGAAATAATACTGCAATTTCAGTGAACATCCACGACAAGTTACATTGTAGTTTTTGATGGTACATTTCTGTTTTTTTCGATATATTCTCTGCTTCCTGAAATCTGTGTGCATCTTAGAAGCAGTTGAATGGACCTGTTCATGCTTTAGTTCACTCAAGGCCATTTGTCAATAATCGATAAACTTTCTTACCATCGTCTCACACTGTGGAAATTTGATCAGTCCGTGTGGCTACATTTAAGCCTGGGCAAAGTGATCTATTATACATTAGCACAACTTCCCTTAGTGAATACGCGACTTATTTCATAGTAAGTTATACTATGCTTGTACACTGTACTGCAAAATCTCCACTAAAACCATATTACTGCTACATAATTTTTAATATTAATACTCATAGTCTAATTCTGTCAATGGCTTCTCCGGGAGATCGATCTTATCTCTGCTTCCGGGTTTTTTTTCAACAGGTCGGATCCTTTGTAGACGTTCGTGTATCAGTTGAGGGCCTTGATTTGTTTATTCAGTCATCAGTTTCACATCCTTGGTATATTGGATTTATTGATTGGGTCAACCGGGTATGACCTGTGAGTCTTGGTCAGCATGGTTTAACATGTACGAGTTGATGGAAATGCAAGTATTACCATGATCAAGACCTTACTCGTCCGCAAATACTCAATATACCTCCGACGTAACCGCAATTTTAGGTCCGTCACCGAGTTACAAGCTGAGGAAGTTGTTCCACTATGTTCAGCATCGGCCAACCGTCCACCACAAAAGGGCAAATCCGTCATGTAAGACACATACAATAGGTGACTACATGTGGGGAACCATTCAACCAAGGAGTGAAAAGGGCCAAGTATATTGCACGCAAAGTGTTGCCGATTGAAGTTGTCTTAAATGACGGGTCTGCCCACAAAGGCAGTCTAGAGCAGGCTTCCATATTTTGGTGAAACCACACATCGGAGCGAATAGGCTGTTCGAATTGCTAAAAATAAGTATTCTGCATGCGGTTAAGCCACGACTGTGGCTGCTCTGCGCAGGGATAGATTGCGCTATCAAATCAATGTATAAGCCTTGGTAATCTGAGTGGCGGGCTGCAGGAATGAATAGGTCTTCGAAGAGACAGGCTGTGCTGGTGAATGTCTTCTTCAGTCTAGACAATCAGGTCCACCTTGACTTGGATTGTCCACCTTGACTTGGATTGTCCACCTTGACTTGGATTGTCCACCTTGACCACCTTGACTTGGATTGTCCACCTTGACTTGGATTGTCCACCTCATAAATGATGAACTCTTATATTCTTGGCACCGTACCAATTTCAGGTCATCACGCTGAAAACACCATCACCGCGAATGGACACCTTGGAATACCCGGAACCGGTATGTCAGCATCTGTGGATTGCTCAATGGCGAATGCCCAAATAGTATAGAATATCATTACAGCTTGTTGAAAGTATGTTTTTGGAATGCGTTATTTTATTATGAGTTTGTATTTGCTGCACTATTAATATGGTCGAATGACATTGATTTGAATACATAGGATGCCGTTATGTTTATGTTGTGAAGAACGTTTTTCTAATCCTGTGCGTATATGTTTGAATAGCGCCACGTATATGTTGCATTATCTGTACGAAGACTGGTTTTGTTACCTGAGCTCTGAACTGCATGAAAAGTATCTGAACGGGTCGCATGTTTGGAATGGCAAGTTACAGTCTCGCTACATTTTTTTTGCATTAGAAGCTAAACACGCGTGCGTAGCCGATAAAACAGAAGATTCTCATTCAAATATGTTAGCCCATATTGGTCTGGTCGGTTCTCGCTTTCCGATTCGTTGGTCAGTAGTTTACGTTCTATTTGAACAGACGAAATGTTTTTTTTATTATAAAATTTAACAATTGTCAGAAATCGAAAAGAAAGGTAAATCAAATGTTATTCTGTCTAACTTGCTGCCAGCCACTGCATCAGTTTCTGTTACATTAACAAACTCAGCAACATTACCGTATAGACGACGCGATTTGGTCTTCAAATTTGATGCTAGTAGTTTATTGTCTGCTTGTAGTTTGTTTATTTCTCTTGCTCACCTTTTCTCTTTTCTGAACAGTTTCGGCTCTTGTACATCAGCATGCTTCTCTAAAAAGAGCTCATCCCCAACTAAAACTATTGTATTTGTACATTACTTCACAACCGGAATGAAATCGGGAGAAGAGCTGTAAATTTCTGATACTTCAAACGAAACAGCTTGTAACCTATTTCCATAATTGTTGTCGCTTTATCCTTTCTAACCAAACTGAAATTTTGTTTTGTTATATAAAATGTCATTTCGAAATTCATTGACGAATATGTGTTGATTTGGGATATGTTACAGTCATACACATATTTGTTTATATCGGATATTTAAAATAATCTAACAAATTTAATGAACATAGCTTAGAAATTCCAACAATTTACTTTAATATAAATCTTCAAGACGACGGAAACCAGATCCATCACGATCTCTACATAAATGACGTGTCATGTCCAGTTGCTGACCCGCATTGCATGCTTATTATTTTCAAATATCAAACCTGTTAACATTCGGTACCAGTCATAATAATGACTAGCCTCGGATAATTCAGTTTAAGTCGCTTATGTCTTTACCAATCCGATTCCTGACGCAATGCCTTGAACATACACTCTTGAACACATTCTCCATAATGTGTTCAAGCGTGTATGTATAATGCGTCTGTGCCGTCGGAATCTGAAACTCAATGTAGGTGGATACCACAGTACTTGGTCGTTGTTGTTGTTGTTGTTAGTACACAATCGAGATTAAATGATCTATTTACATAGGAGATATAGGAAGAGAGGGTATATATATATCGCTAAGTTATACCGGAACATAAGGTGCATTACTTCGACATATGGTGTTAATTTTGTTGTATGAATACGTGGGAAATAAATATATTATCGAAGAAAGTTATTTTTATTTAAAAACAACAACAATATCCGTCAGATAAAATTAAATACTGAATGACTAACTGATGTACACCCATCCGGAATTGCGGAGTGGAAATCGAAGAAGGGTTCTTTATTTAGTGGGTATCTTGATTGATGTGTGTTTGTACCAGATAGGATGTACACCGGGTGTATTACTTATCTTATACGAAACATATGTTACTTGCATGCAGTTTTTTTTTCAGGAAATAATACATTCAAAGGGCACTTTCTGAGGAGTTTGCCAATATACCGTTGTCATAATATGTCCGAAAAAAAATGTCTTTAGTAGTATCAGCAAAGTTGAATTGTGGATTGCGAAGGCAAATAGTGAGTTCCAGGAGCACTTCTTTCTTTTGATATTACGGATATATCCTCCTAATGTAGGTCTGTATACACCGTAAATCGACTTTAATAGGCGAACCATTACAAGGTATGATAGAGGGTGACAAGAAGTTTTCTGATCTCAGACAATTGTCCTCGACCCATTTTAATATTTATATAGTTTTTATTCATGAACGATAATGGAGTTCAAAAACTTTATTATAACCAGAAAGATAGAGAACCTTCACCATAGGGCCTAACTGATTAGCGGTGACTAGAATAACATAACACTAACTACGGTAACAAATATTAACATAGGTGATACATTAATACTAATAGCGCCACTTAAATTTGCATCCTTAATAATCATAACAATAATATTTAATATTACCAAAGAAAGTAATTTCTGAGAGGAGTAACACGCCGACCAGAGCTTCTGACTCGACTCGAATTCATTTTAATAATATTGTCCAAACTTATCCGCCACATTACTATGAAAATACTCATGTGTTCAGCTTACAATGGTAACAATTTCGACATGGTAAACTATCATTATCTGGACAGTAATATACCAGAGGGACCTGCATATGGCTTATACATATCTCGCCTAGTAGCATCTGATAGATCCTGTGTTAAATGTGACGATTTTAATCAACGTCACAACCGTCACAGAACATTGTTGCAGAAACTTGTATAACATGGCTATATCATCAAGCGTCTCCGCTCGAAGTTTCTCAAATTTGGCGAAAGCATATCGCATGCTGATAGCAAATTACGAGAGTAGCGTGCAAGATGTATGGCGGTAGGTTTGGTAACTTGTGTCTAATTCCACTTAACCCGGTGTTAGGCGCCTTATGAACCTATGTTTTTCAAGATCCTGATAGTGTTCATATGAACAGTCACGTGACTGAGATACATCATACTCTAGATAACAACTTTACAACGTATATATATATCATATGGATTAAGAATACTGATCAGCGATACCGATTTGATATTTTTGAAATTTGATATTTGATATAATTGAAAACTGTTGACCACCTCTGTCTTGCAGCAGATTAGCCTTTATGTTTTATGTATACTATGATTTATCCTTTTAATTTGGTGCTGATGTTATTATATGAATTAGGTATTTGGATTATGAACGCGGAATTTCGTTAATGAACGACCCGATGAATATTGAATGACGGACTAGAGGCTTGTATTTTAATCAATTATTTAATCAATCATACTTCAGAATGAGCTATTATTTTCTTGTTTCATACAAAATATTAAATGTCACATGTTTATCGTTTCCTATTGTTTAAATGTCGGTTCTTCTTCCTTAGAAAACAAGAATATGGTGTTTGTCATTGTAAGTACTGTTCCCTACTTTCATATAAGTTCTACTTTAACAGCAGAGAAAAGGGAGAGCATATCGAATGTCCCAGTAATGTAAAGATTAGATCAACAACAACAACGACGGAGCGGCATAACCGCTAGAACAAATTATTCATTCTATTTTTGTCAACCCTCAGCTGATATGCAAGCCGTAGCGGAGAGGTTTCACCAACAACAGCAACAACATGGCGGGAGCTCCCCAAAACTGAAGAGGAACCCACACAGCTCGCCTAACTTTGCCGAACAGATGAACGGCGGCATTCACGAGTCGGCATCGTCAGCTAACTTAAAGGTAAGTCTGAATTGGGCCATCCCACGAAAGATGCACTCGCAGGAAAAGCTGTTCTTCAGGCTATAAAGAACCCCTTAAAGGCTTCAATAAAGAACCCTTTAAAATGTTCAGTTCTATATCTGTCTATCTCTCAACGCGGCCATGGTGGCATGAAGAACCTACATGGAACCCGAAAGGGTTCTTCCACTGCCCCGGCCTTTAGAGGGTTCGTATTGAACCCTTTCATGTGGTTTATTATCGAACCATCACCCTTAAAGAACCTTCTTTCCTGGAAGTGTATATTCAGTGGCATGTTAGTTATAGCGTAATCTTTAATACATCTAGTCTTGACGATGGTCGGAAATCATGAAAATTATTTATAGAAATCCACGATTGAATACTATTCTGCATTCGAAACCTAGTGCATTTCACAGTATCTGTGGAATCTCAATGCTGACCAATGACCATAGAGCTGTCTGTTCTCTCTTGCAGGGAAACCAACATTTTATGCGCAAGATCCCAGAAGGAGCGGAGGTGGCCAACATCATGGTAGGGGAAGTAGACACCTTGAAGTACCAGGTCTGCGCTTTTGTCCGACTCAGTGAGGCCCGCATTATCGGTGATATGTCCGAGGTGCCTATCCCCACACGTTTCCTTTTCTTCGGATTGGGACCTCCCGGAACGATGAACAAGCTGTTTGAGATCGGTCGTTCCATCTCCACTATTATGGTTGATCAGGTTAGTTTTTCTACACCACCATCAAGAACAACATCATGGATTCGTCCAGTCCGACATTCTGTTAGACAGCTCTCAATCTGATTTAACGTAGATTTTGTACTAGTATTGTAAATATATGTCTAATACTGGAGCTATGAACAAGTCCTGTGTTCCCTCCAAATAACGCGAGACGAATCAGCTTCCATCATAGCTCTCTAGGTTTGTATCTAATACCGCTCATGCCGGTGCTAGGGGCCGTGTGGTCATATCATCCAAGTTGCCACATGAACAGGTACAATAAAAGCGTACCTGAGATACAACACACATCACGAATCGTTAGATGTTTGGTATGTGCTTTAGAATAGGTTAACCGGAAGACTATACTGTGAAGTCATGTGTCGGCACCTCTTCCCACTTCCCTTATATGTGTTGTAATCACAATACGTTTAACGCGACGTCTTGGCCCGACATGGTGTAAGTGCACATTTCTCATTTGTGAAGCACTTTCTATGCTTATAATGTATAACGGTTCTGTTAAATGCGTACCTTCTCTTCTTGTGGGTTGAATGTTAACCCTTTGGTTGGGAAAACGCAGTGAATTTTTTCCCGAGTAAGGCACTCTTCCTTGAGATCTCAATGCAGTATTTCAGACGTGGTGTCACATCTTCAAGTTAGTATGAATATTTCTCTCCTATATAGGTATTCAGGGAAGTGGCGTATCGTGCTAAGAAACGTCAAGATATTCTCGCTGGAATAGACGAGTTTCTCGATCAAGTAACGGTGCTGCCACCTGGTGAATGGGATCCGACCATTAGGATTGAACCTCCCGCGAGTGTTCCCAGTCAGGTGAGTCTTGCCACTCGGATGAGTCTTCCAATGTGAGAAAGCGTTCCGTAGATTGGCGCAGTTTGTACACTATTGATTGTACACTGACTTGGCAAAATCATTTATTACAACTGTGTAAAAAAATCTCTAAGAAACTAGGTGTTTTAAGGCGTCTTAGTCATTTTATGCCTCGTCATACTGTGGTTTTATTGTATAATGCACTTGTTTTTCCTCACTTTGAATTTTGTTCTACTGTTTGGGGCAATGTTTCAAATCAGCAGTCAATTCATATGTTGTATAAATTGCAGAAAAGAGCGGCTAGAATCATTTTAAAACCTACTGTCTTCTTAACTCCCACTGCTGATCTTTTTAAAATGCTAAACTGGATGCAAATTGAAGACAGAATTATATACAAACGAACTGTTTTAGCTTATAAAGTTTTTAACAACATTGCCCCACGGTACTTAAATTGTTTTACCACTGTTACAAATATTCATAATTATAATACACGCGCCGCACGGCGTGATGATTTATATCTCCCGAAGCACCGAACCCAGTCTTTTAAAAGAAGCTTTATTTACTCCGCCACTGTTTTATGGAATAGCCTTAGTGCTTCTATTAAAAATTCTACAAATGTACAGTCTTTTAAAAGAGCGTATATCAAGTCGTATTTTAAACGCTAAACTCTGTTTTAAGATGACTGTGGTGCTGTGGCTTATTATTATTATTATTATTATTTATGTTTATTTAAATCTTCTTTTTTTTAATTAATTTATGCTATTGTATAATACTGTATAGTTTTATCCGCTACGTAATATTAATTTTACTAATATTGTATATATGTTTAAATGCAGGGCCATAATGGAAACTAGTTCTCGAACTAATTGTGTAACCCTGGATAAATAAAGGTTCTATCTATCTATCTATCTATCTATATTATGCTGTGTTTTTCTTTCGTTGACAACTATTGCACTAACGACGCCACGACGCCCGGAACCGAAATTGAGGAAGTGTTGCTAACTTCAGAGTTCGGGTTTTTCACCTCAGAGTTCGGGTTTTTTACCCCTCGGCCAATTTTGGCCATGGGGTATTGTCGTCGTCTTGTACGTCCGTACGTCCGTACGTCCGTACGAGGGCGAGATAGCCGGAGAACGGTTCCACTGAAGAATTCCAAGCTTGGTAGGCTTATTTACTAGTCAAGGACCAGAAGCCTATTGAATTGGGACCTGATTGGTTGAAAACTTTGGCGGCCATCTTTAATTTTATGCGAAATGGATAATGATCCATATCTCGGAAACCATTCAACTGTTCAATACGAAAGTTGGTATACATCATCGATATATCAAGCAACTTTCAATGAATTACCAAACCGGCTTTTCTGATTAGCTGGAAATCCTGGAGGCCATCTTTAATTTATGCGAAATCGATAATGATACATATCTCTGTTACCATTCAGTTGTTTTATATGAAAGTTGGTATACATCATCGATACATCCAGATACTTTGAATCAGGACCTGATTGACCGAAAACCTTGTCGGCCATCTTTAATTTATGCAAAAACTTTAATGATATATATCTCTGATCCAATTTAAGTGTTCTATACCAAACTTGGTATACAGCATCGATGTATCAACTGACTTGCAATGAATAACCACATCAGTTCCTCTGAGTGGGGGAAGGATGGGCGGCCATCTTTAATTTATGCAAAATCATTAATGATCTCGTTCTCTGATACCGTTCAAGTGCTCGATGTAATATTTGGTATACATCATCGATGCATCAAGAGACTTACGACAAATGACAGTTCTGGTTTCTCTGATTGAGCGGAAACCTTGGTGGCCATCTTTAATTTATGCAAAATCTTTAATGATTTATATCTCTGATACAATTTCAGTGTTCTATACGAAACTTGGTATACAGCATCAATGTATCAAGAGACTTTCAATGAATAACCACATCAGTTCCTCTGAGTGGCGGGAAGGATGGGCGGACATCTTTAATTTATGCGAAATCATTAATGATCTCTATCTCTGATACCGTTCAAATGCTCGATGTAAAATTTGGTATACATCATTGATGCATCAAGAAACTTATGTAATGAATACCGATTTCTCTGATTGGACGGAAATCTTAGCGGTCATTTCTAATTGCAAAATTTTTGATAATCTTTATATTTGTGACTGCTTGGTGTTCCTGACATCTTGGTTCAAATTGAATACATTATGAATGTACCCAGAGCCGAGGGGTTTTTTGATGCGCAGCTTCGTATATATAAGTTAATCAGGGAATTGATCCTGGACCAACAAAAAATGCAATCATCGAATAATGGGCTTCGTAATTGTACGATACATATATCACGTTTACGCTACTTGATGCAGTAACGTTCAAGCATGAAAAAAGGCGTTTAAAGGATTGTCTAAATACCCGAAAATGCATATTGTAATACACAGACAGCCCCTAAAACACTAATATGATTTTCTACAGGAGGCCAGGGTTGCCCCAAAACCTGACCCGGATGTAGCAGCGGACGAGGAGGAGGAAGAGAGTTCTCACTGTGACCCGACACTACAACGGAGTGGAAAGTAGGTAGATGGTTATTGGCAGAGTCAGAATCACCCGTATATCAATGCAAGATTCACCAAACCATTATCACAACTCTAGTTCAGTTTGATTGAAAATTGTTGACCGCTTCTCTCTTGCAGGAAACAAACCTATGTTTATGTATACTATGATTGTCTTTTTGAATTTGGTGCTAATACTGTTATATGGAATATTTAAAAGGTCTTTGGATTATGGACGCGGATATTCTCTAATGGACGACGGCTGAATTATGGATGACGGACCAGACGCTTGTAATGATGAACGCTTCGTGTTTGTAAGGAACAAATACACTTAATGGCCGGAACTGATGCCATAGGCCATTTACTATAATACATGAGTCTATCATCATGCTGAATTTCAGAGTGATTTGGATGTGACCTCATGCTAGACTGTTGGCCCCTTCCTTTACTCTCGAACAAGAAGACATTTTGGGTCCGCCATTTTGAATTTTAGACCGTTTATTATTCAGTTCAGAAAAAATGACTGCGTTGAAAGTTGGAACACACCACCCATTGTGTATAATTCTCAGTCTATGTTGAATGCATGAAAGTTGCTCCTTTTGTCCATCCGCGACTTTTAACACAGTCCGTAGTAAATGACAACAAAGTGGTAGCCCACCCATTTCTGTATTGGATAGAAGGGGAGATAAGTCATACATGTCATATCACAGCTGTATTAACTTTGATTCAGAATATTCGGAGGTCTGATAGCTGACGTAAAGCGAAAAATTCCTTGGTACGCCAGCGACTTTAAGGATTGTCTGCACGTGCAGTGCGTTGCCTCGGTCATCTATCTCTTCTTGGCCACATTGACCCCTAATGTGACGTTTGGAGGACTTCTTGGAATTGCCACAGATGAATACATGGTGAGTAACTAAGAATGAATTGAGTATAAGCAAACCATCATCGAACGTCTACTTACTTCCAAACTGGAAGATTTATTTAACAACCACAAAGCGTTTCTCAAGGAAAGCGGTATTTGTTTTCTAAAACCTGTGGCATTGAATGCATGTGGGTATTGAAAAACTCAGAATGTTCAGACATGTATCCACATGGGATTTCTCGACTCTATTACTATTGTCAGCTGCTGGTTATGAAATTGAGCATAAGCACACTATCATTGAATACGTCTACTTACTCACAAACAGCATTTATTCCAACAGATTTATTTAACAATCACAAAACGTTTCCCAAGGAAAGATGTATTTGTCTGCGAACCACTCACATGGATATACCGAAAGTGTGATATCGTTCATTAAATGTATCTTTGTTGATAAAGTTGTTTGAATTTCTCATTAGTAGTATCTATATGTGAGATTTGGCAACACAATATACCAACAGCATATAGGTGTACTAATGGGTACTAATTGTGCACTCCCTTTGCTCGATTTGTACCTGTTCTCTTACGAATACGACTATATGTAGACGCTTTTAAAAACCGATCATTTCAAAGCCCGTTCTTTTTCATTGACCAAACGATATATAGACCAACTTCTCGCTGTGGATAAGCGCTATATGTAAGATTCAGGGAAGGATATATATATATATATATATATATACACCTACATTGAATTTGAAGGAAATTAAAGATGGCCCTATTGAAGAGTATGTCTTTCAGCAAAAGGCGAACTTCAGCGACCCTCCATGAGAGAGAGAGAAGTAAGGTTTAAATTCGTGTTCAGTAGCGACCCTCCAATCATTTATGAACCTACACTGTCACATGACGCTGTAATGCATATACATTATTTGTATTGTACTACCTACAAGAGATATCATTCATGGGATGTTTCTTGGTTTATAGAGTTGCTTGAATTTCTCATTGAAAATATCTATGTGAAATTTGGCAGCACAATATATCAGCAGCATATAGGTATTCCAATGGATACTAATTGTGCACCCCTGTTGGCTGACCTGTATCTGTTCTCTTATAAATATGACTATGCAGGCGCTTTCAAAAGCCGATCAATTCAAAACCCGTTCCTTCTCATTCATCAAACGCTATATAGACGTTCTTCTCACTGTGAATAATCGCTATATGAATGACGCAGTGAAGGATATATATCCACCTTCACTAGATTTGAAGGGAACTACAGATAGCCCAATCGGTACATCATATTAAGACCTTTATCTCTATAAAAATGAAGCAGGCCTTCTCTCTCGTCGACTTTATGACAAAAGAGATGATTACAGTTTCGACATCATAAACTATCTCTTTCTGGACAGTGATATTCCAGTGGGACCTACATATGGCGTATACATATCTCGCCTAGTGGCATTTGCTAGATCCTGTGTTAAATTCGACAATTTTAATCGTCACAAAACATTGTTGCAGAAAGTTATAAAACAGGGCTATACCACCAAGCGCCTCCACTCAAAGTTATTCAAATTTGCCGATGCATATCGCATGCTGATAGCAAAATACGAGCGTATACGTAAGCGTAGAAGATCTATGGCGCTACGGTTCGTAACTTGTGTCTAATTCCGCTTAACCCGGGGATAGGGGCCGTATGAACCCATGTACTTCAAGATCATCATGGTGTTCATATGAACAGTCACAATCAAAGCGTGACTGAGATACATCATTCTCTAGGTGACGACTTTACAACCAATATCATATGGATTAAGAATACTGATCAGTGATACGGATTTGATATTTTTGGAACATCATGATGTCTTGCCGGCATCAGTGAAAACTGTTGACCGCTTCTCTGTCGCAGGAAACAAGCCTATGTTTATGTATACTATGATTGTATTTTTGAATTTGGTGCTAATACTGTTATATGGAATATGGAATAGGTCTTTGGATTATGGACGCGGGTATTCTCTAATGGACGACGGCTGAATTATGAATGACGAACCAGACGCTTGTAATTGATCTGCAACCCCAGATACACAATCGTAATTAAAATGTTACTTGGCCAGAGTAATCAAGCATCTTAGTGAGGATTGTTTTTTGTTCCTTCCAGGGCACAATGGAGTGTATTTTAGCAGCCGCTATCACGGGAGTTGTCTTCGCTTTATTCTCGGGCCAACCTTTGAATATTCTGGGCAGCACCGGGCCTATGTTGGTTCTGGAGATGATTCTATACCAGTTCTGCAAGTACGAACTTTTGGTTTGTTCTCCATCACTGCAAGATATCTCGATAAATGTCTCATGTGTTACCAAAATTCGCACGGAGGCCTCCTTGGATGGAACTAAATGAACTGTCGTTTGTCCTTTCATAGGGCATCTTCCCTTGAATGCATGATATCTCAAGGCCTATCTAACCAACTTTCACTGAATAACTTGGCTACTTTTCTCCATTCTCCTTATATCAGAATCTGTGCCGCCTACCCAGTGTAACCTCGAAATGATCGCAATTGGGAAACCTGCAGCGCAGGGGCATCTATTGTTACCACAAACATCGACCTTTGGAAGAAGTGACGTCATTTACTGTATTCTAATATACAGGCGAAGAAATTTTAGACAAAATCTGTCGACCACTGTTGAGTAAAAGTGCGCCATTACCGAAAGAACCTTATATACTGAGGTTTGCAAGAATATTCATTCAAATGGTAGCCCTGTAATTATGAGCTCTCCACTTTATCATCGAAATCAGTTTTTTTTTGCAAATTGTGTTCTTGGTTTGATTTCTTGTACAAGTGACGAAACACAAGCACACTCGAGCACACTTATCCGACAATGATCTATATCTATCATTTCTGTATACAGGTAGGTCTATATAGTTAAAGTGTCATTATTCATGTTACCCCTCAGCCCATAGGGCTGTAGGGTCTTGTCGTTGCCATGTACGTACGTCCGTCCGTCCGTCAGTCCGTCAACATGTTCTTGTCCGCTGAATATCTGCAGATCTATGAAGTCGGGCCTGACCAAACTTTGGTGAGAGCTTCCTGAATGTTGACTGATGAAATGATTAGATTTTCAGATGGCTATGATGATTTCATGATTTTTAAATTTTTTTTTAATTATTTATTGATGGCTCAGCTTTTGCACTGTTATCTATACCCATCAACATGTTCTTGTCCACTGAATATCTGCAGATCTATGAAGTCAGGCCTGACAAAACTTTGGTGAGAGCTTCCTGAATGTTGACTGATGAAATGATTAGATTTTTAGATGGCTATATGATTTCATGATTTTTAAATCATTTTTTTTTATTATTATTTATTGATGGCTTAGCTTTTGCACCGTTATCTATGCCCATCGGGAACCCTTGGTTGCATGTTTCATTGTGAATTTTGAAGGTTCCCTGATACAAGATAGCCTGGTCCATTCAAGATTCTCATTGAATGAAGGACAACATTTTTCTTTAATTTTGCTAGTAAATCATTCTATTCTACATCATATGATTTATCCTAAAACTTTTGCATGAACCATATCTGTGTCCACACATTTAACTGGTACAACATAATGCTTCAATTTTTGTCACCAAACATGTTACTGTACCTTGGAAATTATTTAAAACGAGTGATTAGGAGAGCCCATTTTTAGCCTGACTGAGCAATTTTGAATCAGTTTGCATACCTGGAGCTGCTTATGCCCCCTCCCCCTCCCCCCAATAATGATAAGGATGGGCCTGTGTTAATCAGTGTGTTTACTTGTTATCACACTTGTGCAATGCATAAATTGCCACTGATAAAGCTACACTTTCTTGCATGCTGTAATCCCAGCACACCACTCATGTGAAACCGAAGTCTGGTATATACGGTATTCAGGGATTTTTTGCAGGTTCCGATCCCAAACTCCCACTCGTAATTCATTATTGAGGGTCCAGTTTTTAGCTCATCTGGGCCGAAGGCCCGATGGGCTTATGTCATGGCCTGACTGTCCGTCGTCCGTCGTCCGTCGTGCGTCGTCCGTTGTGCGTCGTGCGTAAACATCTTCTTCTCTGAAACCGCTTGGCCGATTAAGCTGAAACTTGGCATGCATGTTCCCCCCAATGAGTACACCAGAATTTGTTCATGCGGTGCCGATACGATTTTAAATATGGCCGCCATGGCGGCCATCTTGAATTTGCCATTGAAACATTGTTATCGCGATTTCTCAGGAACTACTCCATGGATCTTTCTCAAATTTGGTACACAGGTTCCCCTTGGGGTCTAGTTGTGCAAGATACCTGTTGTGGTCTGATTCACAAATCCAATATGGCCACCAGGTGGCCATCTTGGATTTCCCCATGAAACATTGTTATTCCAATTTCTCAGGAACTACTTTGTGGATCTTCCTCAAATTTGGCACACAGGTTCCCCTTGGGGTCTAGTTGTGCAAGATACCTTTTCTGCTCTGATTCGAACATCCAATATGGCCACCAGGCAGCCATCTTGGATTTCCCTATTTCCCTATTTCCCTTTATCAGGAAGTACTGCATGGATCTTTCTCAAATTTGATACACAGGTTCCCTTAGTGTCTAGTTGTGCAAGATGCTTTTGTGGTCTGATTCAGAAATCCAATATGGCCACCAGGCGGCCATCTTGGATTTCGAGATGAAACATTGTTATCTCGATTTCTCAGGAAGTACTGCATGGATCTTTCTCAAATTTGGTACAGAGGTTCCCCTTGGGGTCTAGTTGTGCAAGATACAATTTGTGGTCTGATTGAAAAATCCAATATGGCCACAAGGCGGCCATCTTGAATTTGCCAGTGAAATCTTGTCATCATTATTTTTCGTTAACTACTGCATGGATCTTTCTCAAATTTGGTACACAGGTTCCTCTTGGGGGTCTAGTTGTGCAAGATACCTTTTCTGCTCTGATTCGAACATCCAATATGACCACCAGGCGGCCATCTTCGATTTCCCTATGAAACTTTGTTATCATGATTTATCAGGAAGAACCGCATGGATCTTTCTCAAATTTGATATACAGGTTCCCCTTGGGATCTAGTTGCGCGAGATACAATTTGCGGTCTGATTGAAAAATCCAATATGACCACCAGGCGGCCATCTTGGATTTCCAGATGAAACATTATCGCGATTTCTCAGGAACTACTGCATGGATCGTTCTCAAATTTGGTACAGAGGTTCCCCTTGGGGTCTAGTTGCGCAAGATACAATTTGTAGTCTGATTGAAAAATCCAATATGGCCACCAGGCGGCCATCTTGGATTTCCAGATGAAACATTGTTATCGTGATTTCTCAGGAACTACTGCATGGATCTTTCTCAAATTTGGTACAGAGGTTGCCCTTGGGGTCTAGCTGTGCAGGATACCATATATGGTCTGATTGAAAATTCCAAGTTATCGTAAATTCTTAGGATATTACTGCATGGACCCCTTGTGGTCCAGTTGTGCAAGATACCTTTTTTGGTTCATTTCGAAAATCCAATATTGCCACATCTTGAATTTCCCATGAAACAGTTCTTCAGTAAAAATTTCTCGCAGCCACTTTCTCCAGTTATAGCCAGATGAGCGCTACAGTGCCGTGGCACTATCTTTCCTTTTGAGAGTGAAAGTATCCTATCTAAATTGTCTGCATCATTGTAAACTATTGTTTACTTCTGCTGTGACACTGGGAGTATTATTCTCGCTTAGAAGTGCATTGTGTTAACATTTGGTTCACCTCTCCCTTGTGAGAGAGAAAGATCATCCTCGTGTTGAAATTATATGTTCCGAAAAAAACTACAACTTGGGACTCGTTTTGAATATTGACACCCTGTGTTGGCCATATCAATGGAAATTGTTGGTTCGCTCCTCCAATTTGAGAACGAGAGAATATCTTTTAATACCAGTATCAATCCAAACTATTGCCTCATTTCTTCCTTGTGGAAGAGAATGTTGTCTTGTCAGTGAAAACTGTTGGTTCACTTCTCCCTTGTGAGAGTGAAAGTGCATCCAGTATTGTCAGCATCCATTAAAACTGTTGGTTCACTTCACCCTTGAGAGAGTGAAAGAGCATCCAGTATTGTCCACATCCATTAAAACGGTTGGTTCACTTCTCCCTTGTGAGGGTGAAAAAGGATCCCTTTTTTTCCTTTTTTTTATGTTGCTCAAAATCATGTTTTGCTTATGTTTTATTACTTTTAGCAATTTCCCTTTTTTTCGTTTCAGCAGAACCCCAACTATTGCCAAGCGGTGCGCTCAGTGGTTGCATCAATTGAACAAATGGCAAAGAGATGACTTGTAGCTGATGCAATTTGATAGCCATTATTCGACACCATTACAAGCTGTTTGAATGCTGAATCTCCATGGAGTCCAATTAAAATGCAACTGAGTACGATGGACAAAGACATGTTCAATGTGAATGATAATGCTTTGCGGATATGATCCTCACATCAGTGAAAACTGTTGGATGCTTATCACTCGAGACTGACTGAAAGAAATATGAGATAATAGATGTAATGCTGGTTTGGGACACATTCAGTCACCATACTACTCGATCTGTTCCCACAATCTAGAACGACTTAAAACACTTTTCGGAAGCTGAGTAACGTCAATCACCCAGTGCCCAGAAATGACTGACGATTTACCAGTGGATATGGCCTTGTAACTAACTGAACTGAACTTGGGTTCATCCCGTCTGAAACTTTCTCTCGGTCTTAACGGTAACATTTTGAGGGACAAAGACTTCTGCATTTTTTACAGTGCTCATGAAGTTCATAATCTTCAATGTATGCTCATGTTTGGATTACCTTTTCTCACAGCCTTTTTCTTCTACCGTTTCAGCAGAACCTGGTTGATTAGGGAAGAATAAACTGACAATCACTGACCGTTGTGATCACTGATTGCACCGACTGTGTGCATGACCAACATGAGGCCCATCAGCAACACAATGTGTTCTGATATTCCAGACCATTTATCACCGCTGTATCTCATGACATTCTAATGAAGTGGCAAGCAATCCAAGGGAGATAACAATGTATTCCAGGAAAGACCACAGATTCGTTTGAGGATACTCAAAGATAAGACCATATGAGCATCAGGTATTCCTAGTATAAGTGAAAACCTGGCTGCTTCTCGCTTGCGCGAAAGTATCGTTTAGATCATATAGATTTGTCGTTTGGTATATTCCATATATATTGGTCTTAGTTTTTTTCACACAAAAATTATTTGCAATTGTTCTTGGTGATAGTTTGGTGACTTGGCAAAATGGTCTCCCCCAAAATCACAATGAGATCATATACCAAGAACGGACATTTAATAGAAACTGAAAGTAAGGGCGATATTGAGTACACCGGTGAATCTGAACTCACTTCTTGGGTCAGCGATGCTGAATATATCCCGGGTAACACTTGGACATGAGAGGAACATCTTTTTTGTGTACTGGTTCATTTCACCATGTTGTCACTTTCAACTGTGACTGCATGGAGACAAGTGGCAAAGCATTTCTTGGTTTAATTTATCGAACTTTTTAGTATTTTTATAGTAAAAAGTTAAACGTTCATGATGTTGTGATCTCGTTGGCTCCAGACTTCCAAACATTACCCTTGTAGTGAAGCTTCAGAAGATAATTCATAACGGCCTTTGAATTTAGGCCATATACTCCAGAGCGGTCGTTGTCGAGTTTTGGCATATTTATCAACCTAGACCTGGGAATAGCATAGGGGTTAGGAAAATGTTGGCATAGCTAGTTAAGGGTTGAAATGATTTAGCTATAGTTTAGTAGCTAGTTATGGGTTGAAATGATTTAGCTATACATGTAGTTTAGTTTAGTACCATCTTTTTGGCAGTCGAATTCAAAACCTAGATATGGGAAGAGTTAAGTTTAGGTTACAGGCAAGGGATTTTTTTCTTAGTTATGTTCAAAACCCGACAGCGATCCTATATTATTGCTAAAATACAATAACAGAACGGCCTTTTCCTGAGATCTGCTCCATGTGATTATTGACGGCCACATCGTTTTGATCGTAAAACCTGTATTCAAAATTTGTCGAGTTTGAGAATTACGAGATTACAATAACAACAGCATGATCAAACAGTTCGAACTGTGAAAAACTTTGCCACATTGCCCACCATGTCCTGGAAAGTCGAGCAAGCCTCAATCATGGATACAGTGTTTGATTCTGTGCGAACTGAGTATTCCTAGTAGCTCCAGGTAATATTATTCCAAACTTCTGACAAAATTTCACTCAGTAACCCAGGGCCGTTCAACACTGTTCTTTGAACAAAGCGTAACTGATACATTACTATAGAAAATGACTTGGAAATTCATTGGGTAGAACAATGTCCGTCATCTGTCTTTCATTTATCATTGAAAACTGTCCATCGCTTCTTCTGTCGGTCTAGTAAACATCGCATCGATCAACCATTTTGCTGTCGCCAGTATCCATTCTCAAATCGGTAGCTCGAAAAATGGAATTTCGGCAGGACTATTTTCCTATGATCATATCTGTCTCAATGCCTGGTTTGAATTTTTTCCAGAAAGATTCAGATACATGTACCTAAATTTATATAATTTTGTTTTGTTTTCACCATGAATTAGAACAGAAATCTGAAAAGACCTACCAAAAATCCACCCTTTATTGGAAGGTGCCAAGTGAAGAGCTAATTTTGTATGGTTGGATTTATGCAGAAAAGAAAATATCGATCTGACTGGAGATTTGTTCTGTTTGTTTACCCCTACCACTGACTGCCGTTGACAGCCTAACAATGATCACATCGGTCAGTGTAAGTCAGCATCGACAAAACCACGCCTAACAGCCAGAAACAACGATGAAATCTTGTCAACTCCCCACAAGTTACTTGTTAATCAAATGTATATTTGGGTCCTAATATGTTAGGACCAGTTTGTAAACTCACAGACACCGCTCCTGTCCGGCTCAGTGGGCCCCGTCACATGTATTATAACCAACATGTACCTGTAGCATGGATTATTAATATCCTGGTCACGTGTCGGCAAACAGCATGGTGGCTGCTTGATGGATTTAATTCTTCCGAAATCTATTGAACTTTATCGAAGATTATGTTATCCATCTTGCATCAGTGTTTCGTCCGAAGAGACTGGCAATCTTCCCGTAATACGTGTATGTGTCGTTCTTTTCGCATCATGGGGAATAGAACGACTGCCGGTCCTGTATTCGACAAGGCCGTCTGCCGCCTCGCCAAGAATGTCACCCAGCGTTGGACTGGAGCTATGTTGGATGCCTGACGACGAGAAGTCACGCTTACACCAAAATATTGTACGGTTCAGCTGATTCTAAATATACCCAATCAAGGGAGATATGCAAGCAACGTACTGTAAATTATGAAACCGAGAGATCGTTAGCGAGTCAAAGCACGAGGCTTTCAACCAGAAGTTATTTGCCGCCATTGCATTTGATCGAGTGCCGGCATGGGCAGGTAGTCGTCATACATGCGTTTCTGGTGTAACAATTTTGACGGGAGTTCGACAATACTGTGTTTCTTTTGTCGTCAACGAAGGCGTGAAGCAATTTGAAGAATACGACTCGAAAATAACACTTCTCCTTATTTACACATGGCGACAGCACGCGAGCTTTGTTTGTCAGCATACTAAACAGTTTAGCAAGCAGACGATACATGCACGGCGGTATTCAACGCCTGTCGGGCCCACGGTTTCGGATAACTACAACAACACGGAAGTTCTGTGGTTTATCAGAATTGACCAGAATTTGCTGTGACCTCCAAACATCTTTCCAAAGGCCATGTGTTTAACGGCAATCGTATGAGAGTAATTCAGTGAACGCAGCACAATAGTGGCAGTGCTGCTTGGTGTCAGATGATAATTCTGACAAGTCTCAGTCGAGGCCATATGTACCCAGATGTGTCTTGGAGCTGTCTATTAGCCTGCAGTCTACCAGAAATCCCAGGTCCTCTTGAGGCAGCTATGACAATCTTGTTCAAGTCTTCGTTTTATCATCACCTGATGACCTACATGTGGGTGATGCAGGATCATGATGCCAGTTCAAGTGAAGAATGTACTCTGCAATCATTTGCATCTAAGGAAGTCGATTTCGATCAAAGTGATGACCAGCCATTTATGCGAGGTACACGCTCAATTTATTACATTTAGTGTCAGGCTGTACCATAATGGTGTACTGACTTCATTCATGACGTTTTTTCCTTTCCGCTATGATCATGCGCTTGTATTCTTCTTCGTTCTCATTGATGGGTCGATTTCATA
>JAVTVY010010570.1:0-44144 GCA_036873755.1 Hanleya hanleyi | reverse complement strand
GGCCGTGTTCTTAGGGTACATCTGTTGAGCGAGGTGGGTAATTTGTGACGCGTCTCTGGGGTTTTTGAAAAACACCACATACTGAGCATTCAAACTAATGTTCCGGTGTTCTTTGTTTTTACTGAAAAGATTCTGTACAATGTAAATGATGCTCAACCGACGATGATGGCTGCCTTTGGTAAAGAGACGGGTAATTCGACCGTCCGTTTCCGTCATGAGATCGTCCACCACGACCAACGTGTCTGGGGGTATGTCTTCAGCGGGTAAGCCTTCCACTAAGGTGAGTCCTGGGACACGGGCCAGTGCCTCGTACGCGGGCTGCCAAGCGCCATAACACCACAGGATACGAGCTACAGGCGGTGAAATCAGGGCTGCTCCATGTTGGATGAGACGTTGAACAAAGTGTGTTTTTCCACACCCGGTCGGTCCAGCGATGAGACAGGTGAAAGGATGCTGCCATCGAGGATCCATAGTTTATTTTTTTATTTGGTGATTTGCGCTCGACGGTTAGAAGCCCACCCGCGTTGTCGGGGATCCCACCGGGGATCGTAGTCGATTGGATACCGTTGTGGGGGTAAAGGGCGTGATGCACGGGGATCCACTGCAAATAGGTTGAGCAGCGTGTTGGTGGTACTAGGTGTGGGTGGTGATGAGGTGGAAGCGCTTCTCAGGGATGACGGCGTAGGATGACGTCCTGGCGTGGTTGGAGTAGTACGGGGCGTCGTGGTGGATAGGTCGATGGTGCGGGTCAAGGGTAATGGCGTGGTGGTGATGATGATGGCTGGAGTAGCCGGTGGTGTGGTCTGGGTTGATACGTGGCGCACTCTTGACGTCTTGGGTGGCCGTGACGTGGTCGTCGAAGTGATGGAGGGTGATGATGGAGAACGCGGCGTGTTCAAAAAGGCTAACACGGTCGACAAATCGTAGAACACCCCTGTAAATAGCGTACCCACAAGCACTATGACACACACGAGAGTACCCACTTGTCCTTTTCGAGATTGTAACACTACGGGCAGCCGTGCTCTATCCATGGTACCATCCTCTATACTGAAGCCGGATGGTACTAGCAGTTCGAATTTATAGGCGTTTCATGTCACGGCCAGACACCCAGGAATTAAAGGAACGAGGCCATCCTTGCCATTTGACGAAATGATAGGGGATGCCCCGTCGACGTTCCGTTTTCAAAATCTTTTCCACCGTGTAATAATCTTTCGGTGTTTTCACTATGGGTTGTAATTCTGTCTCGTAAAACGTGCCTTGCAGTCTCTCGCCTTGTAGATCTTCCAGTTCATAGACGTGGGGTTGTCGTGGTTTATGGCGTACGATGACAAAGTGTTCGTCACTCCAGTTGGGTAAATAGCCTTTCTCAAATTGTCCTTTCACTTTACTGATCCGCACCGTATCTCCCCGTTTGTAACGGGGGGCCGTCAAGGGTGGACTGGATGATGAGTACAGCGTAGTACGTACTTGATGTTCGTTGCGTTCTGTCACATCCCGGGGCGCGCGTTGGATACCGCGATGATAAGCCCGATTGTAGCCTTGCACCAGTTGAGGTAAGACATCCAGGTAGCGTCGGGTATTCTTGGCTGTAAAATACTTATACATACGCCCTTTGAACGTACGATTGAAACGTTCCACCACCGAAGCTTTCGTCTCGTTGTACGTATGAAAGAAAAATACCTTCTTTTTCTTAAGAAAGGCTTGAAAGGGTCGGTTGAGAAATTCTGTCCCTTCATCTGTTTGTAAATAAAGAGGTTTGCGCCCCGTCTTGAAAATCTGCTGGAACGCGGCTATGAGATTCTCTCCTGTTTTGGTACGAACGGGCAGGACCCAGGCATATTTGGATAGAATATCGATACACGTCAATATGTATCGATTTCCATTATTGTCAGGTGCAAATCGACTCATGTCCACCAAATCCGCCTGCCATTGCGCGTCTATCCCTCCCACGATGACCCGGTTACGACGAAAATGACGTCGGGCAGCTCGATGCAAACTATAGGTATCTTGAGTTTTTAACCAGTCTCGAACTTCACTTCGACTGATCCCTTGGGCCGCTCGAGTTAATGCCCCCACACCACTATAGGCAGCTGCACTCGTTGGATTATAATACAAATCAGATAATACTTGGTTAATCTCCTTTTTTGCCGTCCGCCGCCGCCGCATCATGGACTTCGTTCGCTCCGACCGTATCGATCTCTTCATAGGGTGACACTGACTCTCTAGCCGCTGTGCATTCTTTACATATAATTTTTTTTCCGTCTGTAGTAGTAACTGGTTGACAGTCACAAACTTCTGTCTTACGTCGTCTTTCATTCGGTTCAGCGAACGCCTCTTCTATAGCACGAACCCACGATAATTGGGCAGGGGTTCGATCGTCCGGTGACATTAACTGATCGACAATAGGCATTATTTTCTTCAAGGCTTCCCGCACAGAAGGCTTTAGGCCGATACTGCACTTATCTTTGTACCGGCCTACACGTATACGGTCGTTGGGTAGGGTATACACATACATGGCATTATCCAGATGAACGAGCTCTCCGTCCAATTCCCCACTCAATACCCGTTTTAACTTATTCCACCCATCACGCTGTAATGTCACTGGAGTCCATAACATTTCAGCCGGTGTCCAGTAAATAGCTAGATGGTCTTCCGCCAGTTTGACTTTATCTGCATAAACGTATAACCGTACACTGTGTGTAAGAGGCAAGATGGCATGTAGTGGAAACGACATGCTTGCTCTCAATGTCCAACTGATACACACTCTGTCTCTTCCCTGGTATTTATAGGCTCTATTCTGTGAGAGGCGGGTCGTGTGCAGAGAATACTTTATCCACCACGGGAACTATTTTTTGTAAAGCCGTCCACAGATCGGGATCTAAGGTAAATCCGCCTCGTTTGAGCGAGATCAATCGGGCAAAATAAGGTCCCCGAAAAATGTATACATCGTGATCCAGATAGATACTATTTCCGTCCAAATCACCAAATAACACACGTTTTAAGGTAGTCCAGCCTTCGGGACATAATGTGATACGTGCGGGCTCTGGGACGCACCAGCAACGCGAATCATCATCAACGAGATCGATGCAATCAGGGGATATTATTATGGTACAACCCGGAGTGAGTGTGCGGGTAATGATCGATTGGTTTTCCGGATAGAGTACATCGTCCACTTCGGAAATAATAGCTTTCATCGCCGCCCATAATGGTGGCCAAAGTACAATTCCGCTTCCGTGACACTGTTCTAACCGGGGAAAAAATGAATTCTCTCTAGTCCGCCGCAGGTACACATCGTCCCCGACAGGCATAAAATCCACTTCAGGTTCTTTACCTTGTAAAACACGTGTCAATTGCGTCCACCCGGCCAGGCTTAAAGTTAATTTCACCTCGATCGGGTGTTCCTCGATAAGGTCCAATTCATGTTCATATACAATAAGAATCACCTTAGACGTCACTTGAAAGAAGGCGAGCTCTTTGCCCCGCGATGCCATACTGAAGAATGACAAAAATATTAGCCCGACACACATGTATATAGAGCGATTCTATTTTTTCATTGTTAACCCTATCTGGCCTGGGCTTTGCCAGGTAGGGTTAAAATAAAAAAAATACCCGGGAAAAATATTTAACACTGCAATTAATTTTTTAAACGCTTCCTGAGTGCATCAATTAATAGTCTGGACTCATACGAAGATAAAAAAAATAAAATTAATGCATGGCTAGACGAGAATATCACGTCCTGAACATTATCAGAACAATATATAGGGCTGTGAGCAAGTGAAACCCGGAGAAAATAAAGGGATAACTCTTACGTGCCAAACGCGATAAGGGGGCGATACTCTGCAGTGACAAAAGGCATTTTGAACGACGGAAAAACATGAGGAGAGGAGTTTGGTTGAACGAAATAATGAACAGGGACGCAACTCTGTTTTTGACCTCAATATTCAAGCGGGACCGCGTAAAATGTGCTTTTCGCACCGTAAACCAGCCCCTGTTTTCTTCATTTTTTTCTACAGTTCTCAAGATCGAAACGCGCTGGAATTTTCAGGGCACGCGTATCGAATGATAAGTGATCCCCATATTGGCGACCGCTAGAGAAATTATTCATACGAAACCACTAGAGCTGGCTTAACTGCTTTCTCAGGGGTCGGCGTTTTTTTAACGTTCGCTAGTATTATTAATACGAAACGACTAGAGCTGTGATTATACAGCGCGTGACTTTGGAAAAATTGCATCGCTTGTGTTTTTTCACCGTAAACAAAGGCTCTGTTTTATTCATTTTTCTACACTTCTTATGAACGAAACGGACTGGAATTTTCAGGGCACGCGTATCGGGTAATCAGGGCTAGACTGGCTCTTTTTTAATGCAGAAAATGAATTTATTTTTAATGGACCGGGTTTTCTGTATTTTCGTACCGGCTCGAGAACCCACTAAAAAATTAAAAAACATAACGTAAACAAGGGCTAGACGGTTGAAATTTTTAATACGACTGCCTGATTTATCTGAGAAGAATTAGAACTAAAAAATTCTACGGGGATGATGCTGATTGTAAAATGATACGCGTTTATAACCCATAAAAGAAACACACGTCAATTTTTCATGAGCTGACAGAATGGGACCGCTGTCGCACACGTCCGCGCGATGTGCATAAATACTCGTCCCTCTGGAATAACTTTACCATAAAATTTTATTCAGCCTGAAGAAAAACCACAGAGAAACCACAACAAAGAAAGATGAACAGAAGACCAGATAGACGAAGAGCAAATCGCTGGGTAGAGCTGGCGGAGAAGGATGAGGAAGATATTCCGTACCTCAACCGGGCAAAACAACGCCAAATGAAGAGAGAAATCAAACGTTTCTGGGCCAAAGAGTTCCGGGGCTGGCAGGCCATGCTGCTGGGACAAGTGGGTACCAATAACCCTACCACTGCCCAGAATGTGAGGGAACTCCTGAATGCGGCGCGGACGACGGTGGACGAGGCGGGTTGGTTTGACCTATTGTCCCGGGTGATGAACGAGGCCAGACGCACCACCTCGCCGCCTGTCCAGGTCGTCCCACCATTGCAACAACAGCCCGAAGACCTGTCAGCCCCACGGGTAATAATGCCAGCCCCACGGGTAATAATGCCAGCCACAACACCGACTTGGACAGTCCAGCAACCCTTCTCGGCATCGCCACCGGCCCCCTTCCCACTCCTAGACCTGCCTGCCCCTGATCTTCCAGACCCCCCAAGCACCACGGTAATAGCACCTGCCACTTTCCTAGACGGCACGCAAATATTACGGGATGAATCAGATGACGACGATGATGACAGGTCGGTGATAAGACGCATGTACACTTTACAGCCGGATGGTTACTTTACTGTGAGCCGGCAAGCCTACGGGGAGTAGACAGGCAAACTCCCTGGGGTACGGGGGGTAGACAGGCAAACCCCCTGGTGAAGAAAACACCATATCAAATTGAACCAACTGTTCTTTTCAGAACAAACCAAATACTTCCGAAAGAGGAAGCTTTTTTAACTTGAGCACATCAATTAAAAGCACAGATGCCCCACATTTCCCTCTTTTCTTAGCAAACTACAGCATCCAAAAATACAACCCCTGGCCACTATCAACCGTTCTTGTGAGAACGAATCTCTTTTATATATACACAGGATTTATTTTTCTTTTTTCTCTATCCCCCAAATTAATTTAATATTACATAGTCCGAGGGTATAACGGACTTTAAAATTTTTAAACCCCGGTATGAGGAAAATTTATTTTCATAAGCGTGGGGAATTTATTAAATTAATTTAATCTTACACAGGCCGCGGGTATAACGGACTTTATAAATTTTTCAAACCCGGGTATGAGAGCAAAATTTATTTGAACGAACACAGGGCTGTGATTCTCGTGTTAATTTTTTTGTGCTTTGTTAGAAGTTCTCTTTCGGAAAACATGGGTGGTTTTTAAAAAAACCTTTGGAATCTGTAGTAAATATAGCCATTTACTCCGTTGATTGGGCCGATATCCTATCATCACAGACAGGACAGGTTACATATAGTAATTCACACTGTACGGGTTTGTTGTGGAACGGTATACAGGTGGATATTCCGGATCGACGGTGAATGCAAATTTCACAAAGTCCCTGGTGTCCACATGGTCCGACCGCGTACTTTGCAAACGGGTTCGCACATTCAACGCAGTGAATATATAATGCGCTTTTTCGTTCGGTGTAGCATCCTAATGTTGAAGTTGTAATGGCCCAGACATAATTCGCGGCGTCGTGGTAGTGCATTTTTTTTTTGGGCGTTATTTTCTTGATCTTGTCCACTGTTATTCGGTTGGGTGTTGTAGCCTTTCTTTGTTTCCGCTGTTGTGGCCTAGTTGTGTTTTGTCTTGCATCGTCTACCCTCTTCAAATCTTGGTCTTCTTCTGTTTTTCTTGAGTCTTTTTTTTTCTCTGGTGTAGCCTCTTGTACCGTGTTGTCGTCCTGTTTCAACAGCGTTGCTAGCAGGCTGTCAATCTCGTCCATTTTTTCGGCTGGATTAACATCGGATGGGGCTGCAAGGTCGTCTAAGTGACTCGTTGTTTCTGCAGGATCTTGGTCTGTAGTAGTAGTTGCAGGATTGTTCCGGGGTGGTGAAGGTAGAAATATTTCCTTCATGATTTCCGCTATCCAGGGGTCGTCTTCTTCGTCAGGTACATGGGAAAATAAATTGATTTTCCTGATTAAAAAAATTACGTGTAAACTATGGGTTAGTCTTATAATAGTGCCCTAAAAATTATAAGGATTTATCGAAAAAATAATAGGTAATTTTTAATGCTTGGACAATGGTGACACAGCTCTCTATACAGTAGATCAATCTATCTTGCACTCACGCCGTCCGATTTTGCACTCAGTCACACCGGCCGCCATTTTGAAACGCACCTGCTACCAACAAGCCACCATTTTGGCAAAAATCCAAAGACCTCATTTGCATATTTTCAGGGGGAATAACAGGCCGCCATCTTGAAACCGATCACCCCTAACCTACAAAAACAGGCCGACATCTTGAAAATATGCAAATGAAGGCTGGGGATCGGGAAAGTGGAATGCTGGGGATCGGGAAAGTGAAATTGACCTTGACTACCATCTTGAAATCGACCACCCCTAACATACAAAAAACAAGCCACCATCTTGAAACACACACACACACAGCCGACTATAAATAACGTGTATGTTCACATTTATTAACAACTACACATCATGAGTTTAAGACGACGAGCCTTATTCACCCATCAACCTAGAGATCCAAGGAATAGGGGTACAGAAGAACATAGCGAGATAATTACCCGGGAAGAAGATGGCGGAATCACTATTGTCTCCAGTTTTCAACGCGTTCTTGAAGATGTAACGAGGTTAATAAGTACAGAAGAAGAACTCGGGCGAAGTGAACAAGACAACAACAACAGAATGGAGGAGGACATACAACAAGAAGATAACCAGGACGACACCCGTGATAGAGAACTAGCCAGTGTATGGTTAACTACTAGACCTCCATCAACGACAACAACCACCTCGACTGCAGACACTTCGGCTGAAACAAGAGTACGATGCCGACACACAGATGAGATATCACGCCTCAACGAACAAATTATCGACATGAGGGGAGCGATGTTGGGAATGGAGACCACAATGACGGGAATGGAAGAGGAAATTGCCAGACAAAAGAAACTACGACATAATGAAGAAAAAATCAAACAATGTAGTATCTGCACGAATGAAGAAAGCTTATACGCGGTTCTACCCTGTGGACATCTGTGTATGTGCAAGGATTGCTGGATCCAACTGACGTGTGAAGGAGCCCTATGCCGATGCGTTGACGCCGGAGAGGTGCATTTCAAGATAAGATGCCCCATATGTCGAAAACATGTAGGAGGCGTGAAGCGAATATTTCGCGCTTAAGTGTGTCGTATCACACTATCAAAGGCCCTTTTCAGGGCCAACCCATCTTTTTGAAAGAGAAACTTCTTTCATAAGCACACCAACTTAACATCAGCTCCAATCATGCTTTTTTCCCCAAAAAAAATTTTTTTCAGAATTTTTTTTTTTTTTTTTTCAAAACAAAAAAAAAAAAATTTCGTACACAAGGTCAAGAAATTTTTTTTGAGGTAGCGGGTCGAGTGAGGTATCATATTGAAGCTGACGTGAAATGCTTGATACCTCACTCGACCCCATTGGACCACTAGGGGCTGCCCTAACGCCAAACATCGATATCAACATCAATCAACATCAATCTTCAAAATACCTTTTTTTGGGGTTAGAGGCGCCCCTAGTGGACCAATCGGGTCGAGTCAGGTATCATTGTGAAGCATTTCACGTCAGCTTCAATTGGATACCTCACTCGATCCACTACCTCCAAAATAAAAAAAAAAACAAAAAAAAAAACAAACTTCGTACACCAGATGTTGATATCGATGTGCAAAATAACCTTTTTGGCGTTAGAGGCGTCCCTAGTGGTCCAATGGGGTCGAGTGAGGTATTAAATTGAAGGTGACGTGAAGGAGCATCTGATAGACTGGGTGTGGGCTTGAATTAGGGTAATTCTGCGCATGCGCGAAGATAATATGAAAAATATCAATCTTCAAAAATAGCCTGTTTGAGGTTAGAGGCGTCCCTAATGGTGCAATCGGGTCGAATGAGGTATCAAATTGAAGGTAACGTGAAGGCGCATCTGGGTGTGGGTTGAACTATCAGCATTCTGCGCATGCGTAATCTTCAAAACACCTTTTTTTGGGTTAGAGGCGCCCCTAGTGGTCCAATGGGGTCGAGTGAGGTATCAATCTGAAGCATTTCACGTCAGCTTCAATTTGACACCTCACTCGACCCACTACCTGCAAAATAAAAATAATCTTCATACACCAGGTTTTGCTATCGAACTGCAAAATAACCTTTTTGGTGTTAGGGGCGCCCCTAGTGGCCCGATGGAGCCGAGTGAGGTATCAATGTGAAGGTGAGATGAAGGGCCATCTGATGGACTGGTGTGGGTTGAACTATCAGCATTCTGCGCATGCGCAAGAATGGAAATAGACGTTTTTGGAGCTATTTGACTATTAAAAAAGGAAAAAAGAACACATTTTTTTTCAATTTTCTACTATTTTTTTATTAACACACAATGAACGTATTCACAATTGAATTTAATACCAATTATATGTAAGTATTGAATTTTAAATACAATTAACAGTGAAAAAAAAAAACTGAATTTTTGTAATACAATGTCTCCAGATCAATACATGTTTTCCTTGTTCTCAATAGTTCTTCAACAAGACTTGTTTGAATTCATCATCATCTTTCTGTCCTTGGTGGGTATAGATGTACGTCACAACCTCTTCACGTGGAATTTTGGGAGGACAAGCCGCTACCACTGCCAGGGTAATTTCCATCTCGGTCACAGCCTGTAGTGCTTCAGTGAGGTCCGCGTATGAGGCCACCAGAGTGTTCAGGTGAGGTCTGATGAGCTGCAGGACTGTCTCGATGTACTTCTCAGCTATATAGGTCGACACCTGGTAGGTCAGAGTTTGCCTAATTGTACTGGCAAGACCCTGCAACTCCCGCCACGCTGTTAATTTCAATGTGACACCTTGAGGACAAGCCACCAGCTCTTGCGTATCTAAGCGTTTTCGCCATTTTCGAATATGAACGAGGAGCTGGTCATTGAAATAAGCACAACTCACATAGATGTCGTCAGCCACATGTAATTTCGCTTCGTCATTTCCCTGGTCACGAATAATCGCATCGATGGCGTAATCAAGGGCCTCCAGTTTTTGCCAGGTGTCCAAGTTCAGGGTAATATGTTTACCAGGTCTGTCATTAAAACCCGCTGAATTAAAATGCACTTCTTCGTCTTTGACACTCACCGTCAAATAAGGTGAAAGCTCCCAAATGTCCTTGTGGGCTGTCTGGTGAGCCGCTTCGATCAGATTGTTGATCTCCTGGACAGACATAGGAAGTTGTTGTTTCACAGGCACTTGCTGGGGTACTACGACTGGCGCCTCAATCACTGGTATTACTAACGGTGTTAAACGGGGACGTTTGGGACGGCCAGCGCGTTTAGCAGATGTAGTACTCTCTGGGGTAGTGTGCGTACGTTTGCTGGCTGTACGGGTAGTGTCCATCACTAAGATCTCTTCATCTTGTATAACGTCGTCGTCGGCTTCAAGTAAATGTGCTAGTTCAGCATTTCCCGTGATATTCAACGCCTCCACGAAGGCTAGAAATCCATAGTAGGTAAATTGCCGTACCTCATGGATGAGGGCTGTGTTTTGGGCTGAAGGGGTTTTCTCAGCCATGATTTCTTCGACACTCTGTTCCAGGAGTATGTTTTCCTCCGCCATAAGGAAATCACATAATTCATCCACATGCTTCATCTCATCCATGAAACGAAGACGGTGCTTGTCAAGCCTCGCTAAAAATAATGATGATGACGTCATGACTATAGCTGGGTGGCTGGCTGGGTAGCTAGAGGTGAAGCAAGCAGGCAGGCAGGCAGGCAGGCTGACAGAGAGAGACAGACAGGCTGGTCAAGTCAAGTAAGTCCCAGTAGTACGCAGAGTAATGCATTGAATACTGACCTTTCCCTAAAAATGGACTCCTTTTATAGCCCATTGAACCTCATTTGCATATTTTCAGCGGATCACAGGCCGCCATCTTGAAAACGACCACCCCTCACACACACAAAAACAAGCCGCCATCTTGAACACGACCACCCCTAACACACACACACAAACAAGCCACCCTCTTGAAAACGACCCCAAAGACCTCATTTGCATATTTTCAGGGACAACAAGGCCGCCATCTTGAAACCAACCACCCCTAACCTACAAAAAACAGGCCGCCATCTTGAAAACAGTGGGGAAAAACCCAGAGACCTCATTTGCATATTTTCAGGGGACAACAGGCCGCCATCTTGAAACCGACCACCCCTAACCTACAAAAAAAAGGCCGCCATCTTGAAAATATGCAAATGAGGACCGAAACAAGTGCAATTGACCGCCCTACAAAAACAGGCCGCCATCTTGAATCCGACCACCCCTAACCTAGAAAAAACAGGCCGCCATCTTGAAAATATGCAAATGAGGACCGAAACAAGTGCAATTGACCGCACCTACAAAAACAGGCCGCCATCTTGAAACCGACCACCCCTAACCTAGAAAAAACAGGCCGCCATCTTGAAAATATGCAAATGAAGGGTCAAACAAGTGCAATTGGCCGCCATCTTGAAGCCGACCACCCCTAACCTAGAAAAAACAAGCCGCCATCTTGAATATATCCAATGCACCCAATGACCTCATTTGCATAAAACTCATTAACATAAACTCACGCATGCGCACACACATAGCCACGCCCACAAAATAATTTCTGCGCATGCGCAGTGAAGCGCTTTGGCCCTTCAAGACTCTTTCCCTACTACTCTTATGGTATTGAAGAAGTTATTAATTTATGGCCTTTGCTAATGGAAAACTGTTTGCGGAGGGTATTAATGCATTTTTTTTACTTGATTGCTTAGATGGATGAAGCTTTGTACGTGACAAACATGATGTATGTAGGTGTTAACGACAAAGGCAGAAGGCCATTCGATGCGCGAGAAGAACGTCTTGACCATTATTTTCTAAGTGGTGCGCAATAGATTTGAAGGGGTGCGAAGCCGTGGAAGGGGTGCGACTATCCCAGGACATTCAGGCGATAGTCCAGCTGGAAGATGTCGGATGCTACAGACGCCCGTAGAGAGCTTCTCGGCGATTACATTGGACATTTCCAGCTGTTTATCACTGAGCCCTTTTTCGGTTATTATTCAGGAAAAACAGAAAATAAAACTGAATGATGATAAAAGGGTACAGTATTCCATGTGACTTGTCTAGACCTATTGTGTATCTAGAGGATCGAAACAACCGAGGGAACGATCCACATATTACAAGCGTCTAGTCCGTCATTCATAATCCAGCCGTCGTCCATTAGAGAATATCCGCGTCCATAATCCAAAGACCTATTCCATTTTCCATATAACAGTATTAGCACCAAATTCAAAAAGACAATCATAGTATACAAAAACATAGGCTTGTTTCCTGCAAGAGAGAAGCGGTCAACAGTTTTCAATGATGCCGGCAAGACATCATGATGTTCCAAAAATATCAAATCCATATCGCTGATCAGTAATCTTAATCCATAATATTCGTTGTAAAGTCGTCATCTAAAGAATGATGTATCTCAGTCACGCTTTGATTGTGACTGTTCATATGAGTGCCATGAGGTTCTTGAAGTACATGGGTTCATACGGCCCCTAGCCCCGGGTTAAGCGGAATTAGACACAAGTTATGAAACGTAGCGCCATAGATCTTGCACGCTACGTTCGTATTTTGCTATCAGCATGCGATATGTATCGCCAAATTTGAGAAACTTTCAGTGGAGGCGCTTGGTGGAATATCCCTGTTTTATAAGTTTCTGCAACAATGTTTGGTGACGTTGATTAAAATCATCACATTTAACACAGGATCTAGCAAATGCTACTAAGCCAGATATGTATACGCCATATGCAGGTCCCACTGGAATATTACTATCCAGAAAGGGATAGTTTACGATGTCGAAATTGTAATCATCTCTTTTGTCATAAAGTCGACGAGAGAGAATGCCCGCTTCATTTTTATAGAGATAGAGATCTAAATAAGATGTGCCTGTAGGGCTATCTGTAGTTTCCTTCAAATCCAGTGAAGGTGAATATATATCCTTCACTGCGTCATTTATATAGCGATTATCCACAGCGAGAAGATCGTCTATATAGCGTTTGGTGAATGAGAAGGAACGGGCTTTGAATGGATCGGTTTTTGAAAGCGCCTGCATATAGTCATATTCATAAGAGAACAGATACAGGTCAGCCAACAGGGGTGCACAATTAGTACCCATTGGAATACCTATATGCTGCTGTTATATTGTGTTGCCAAATTTCACATAGATATTTTTAATGAGAAATTCAAGCAACTCTATAAACAAAGAAAGATCCCATGAATGATATCTCTTGTATGTAGTCGAGCTAAAGAATGCTTTATGGCTTCCGACATTAATATATCTACGATCAGTTTTCTTGAACACAGATATTATTAATGAACTTATACGGTCAATAAGGTCCTGATGAGGGATTGTAGTATAGAGAGTCGAGAAATCCCATGTGGATACATCTCTGTACGGTATGTGACCTTTAGCATCAAGTTCTTCCGTAACACATTTTGAGTTTTTCAATATCCACATACTGGTGGACAAGTTGTCCCCGAGGCCGGGCCCCTGCACACCCAACACTCATAATGGATACAATACAACGGCTGGATTATGAATGACGGACTAGACGCTTGTAATTTTAACCTGTGTATGGCTGGATTCTGCTGGTGGACAAGTTGTCCCCGAGGCCGGGCCCCTGCACATCCAACACTCATAATGGATACAATACAACGGCTGGATTATGAATGACGGACTAGACGCTTGTAATTTTAACCTGTGTATGCCTGGATTCTGCTGGTGGACAAGTTGTCCTCGAGGCCGGGCCCCTGCACACCCAACACTCATAATGGATACAATACAACGGCTGGATTATGAATGACGGACTAGACGCTTGTAATTCAACACCAGAGTTCTTAGAAATAGTGGCGCAATACCTTTCCCAAAATGCTTTTACCTCCTGAAGGGCCCTCGTCAATAGGGTTGAAAGAAGCTTGGCGGTGCAGCTTCTAGTACCAGCTATGAATCTAGCTTTGTATGGTGATTTATGCATTTTGGGAGTCCAGTATATTTTTGGTATGTCGTTATGATTGGTTGGAAGACAAATACCTCTTTCCCTGAGAAACTTTTGTGATTGTTAAATAAATCTTCCAGAGTAAATGCAGTTTGGGAGTAAGTAGACGTATTTGATGAAGATATGTCTACACTCAATTCTTTAACCAGCACCTGGTAATAGTAATATTTACATATGAATATTATATTATTCGGAGCTTTGTCTGCTGGGACTATGACGAATATACTCTGGAGATTTGCTAGAACTTCTTGCGAATTGAGGTTTCTCAGTACTTGTTTTGCTTGGGGAAGAGTACTTCTGTCAATATGGTGGATTGTTTCAACGACCTTGCTCTTACTGAGGCCCAGCCAATCAGCGAGTACTGTAGGTTCAACTTTTTCTCGCTTAGACCAATCAATAACGTACTGTTCTAATGCAGACAGGACTATCTTCTGGTCGGCCTTCAAATTTATTCTTCTTGGCTCTCTATATTTAGGTCCTTTCATCAGGAGTAATTTCAGATCCTTATCATCACTCACCACATCAAGGTCACCAGTCACAATATGTTTGCATGGTGTATAGATAAAGTTCGACAATTCACAATCACAACTATAGCCTCCTGACGTGTATAAGTTCCAGTCAAACTCCTTGACAGCATTGGAGTAATTGAATATTTTGGTGGCTATAGATTTAGTGTACTTATATGAAATGCAAGGAGGTTCTGTGAACTTGAAATAGTTTGGTACAGCGTTGCGATTCGAGGTAAATTAATGATGTCCAGTCCTTTATCTAGGTAGTTGAGTTTCAAGAAAAGCCGATCTTGAGATGTTTCGATAATGTTCACTGGACGATACAACCGAAAATACGCTATATCGTGACATACTTTACTGATTTTTGATGGTATTATATTTCCTGAAGACACAGATTGTTGTATACCAACTAGCATTTAATCTCCAGCTAAATATCTCCAAACACCTAAACCATACGTTACAAACTAGCCGTCTGGGAAAGGGCATGTCTTCACCGTTTCGTGTCATACGTAAGTTAGTGACTTGTATAGACTTTTGTTTATATCTAGAGGCTTGGAACAAGTGAGAAAACGATCCGCATAGGATCAAATGGTATTTAATTTCCAGTAATATATGTCCAAATACATCAAATTTAGGTTTTCAACTAGGCGTCTGGGGAAGGACATGCTTTCTCCGTGTCGTGTCATACTTGATTTACTGACTTGCATAGGTCCATTTTGTGTCTGTTGGCTTGGAACAAAGAAAGGATCGATTCACATAAGATCATTTATCATTTACTCTCAAGCAATTATATCTAAACACCTAAAACATGAGTTAAATACTAGGCGTCTGGGGAAGGACATGCTCTCCGTGTCTCGTCACACCTGAGTCGGGGCCTTGTGTAGAATAACTGTGTATCTAGAGGCTTGGAACAAATGAAAGAACGATTCACATAAGATGAACTGGCATTTAATCTCCAGCAATTCTATGTTCAAACACCTAAATTAAATGTTACAAACGATGCGTCCGGGGAAGGACATGCTTTCTCCGTGTCGTCTCATAAGTGAGTTAGACTTGTATAGACTTCTTATGAATCTAATGGCTCGAAACAACCGAGGGAACGATTAACATATGATAAACTAGCATTTACTTTCCAGCAATATATCTCCGAACACCAAAACCATAGGTTACAAACTAGCCGTCTGGGGAAGGACATGTCTGCACCGTGTTGTGGCATACGTGATTTACTGACTTGTATAGGCCCATGTTGTATCTAGGGACTTGGATGAACGAAAGGAACGATTCACATAAGATGATCTAGCATTTACTTTAAAGCAATATATGTCCAAAACACCTAAAACATAAGTTAAAACTAGGCGTCTGGGGAAGGACATGCCCTCTCCGTGTCGTGTCACGCGTGAGTTGGGGCCTTGTGTAGAATAATTGTGTATCTAGAGGCTTGGAACAACTGAGAGAACGATTCACATAAGATGAATTGGCATTTAATGCCTAGCAATATATGTTCAAACACCTAAATTATCAGTTAAAAACTAGACGTCTGGGGAATGACATGCTTTCTCCGTGTCGTGCCACACGTGAATTAGGGCCTTGTATATATAATAATTGTGTGTCCAGAGGTTTGGAACAACTGAGAGAGCGATTCACATCAGATCAACTGGCATTTAATCTCCAGCAATATATGTTCAAACACCTAAATTATGTTACAAACTAGGCGTCTGTGGAAAGACAGGCATTCGCCGTGTCGTCTCATAAGTGAGTTAGTGACTTGTATAGACCTATTGCGTATCTAGAGGCTTGAAACAACCACGAGAATGATTCACATATGATCAACTAGCATTCAATCTCCAGAAATACATGTACAAACATCTAAACCAAATGTTACAAACTAGGCTCTGGGGAAGGACATGCCTTGTCCGTGTCGTCTCATAAGTGAGTTAGTGACTTGTATAGACCTGTTGTGTATCTAATGGCTCGAAACAACGGAGGGAACGATTCACATATGATAAACTAGCATTTACTTTTCAGCAATATATCTCCAAACACGAAAACCATAGGTTACAAACTAGCCGTCTGGGGAAGGACATGTCTGCACCATGTTGTGTCATACGTGATTTATTGATTTCTATAGGTCCAGTTTGTATCTAGGGGCTTGGATCAACGAAAGGAACGATTCACATTAGATGATCTAGCATTTACTTTAATTCAATATATGTCTAAACACACAAAACATAAGTTAAAACTGGGCGTCTGGGGAAGGACATGCCCTCTCCGTGTCGTGTCACGCGTGAGGTAAGGCCTTGTTTAGAATAATTGCGTATCTAGAGGCTTGGAAGAACTGAGAGAACGATTCACATAAGATGAACTGGCATTTAATCCCTAGCAATATATGTTCAAACACCTAAATTATCAGTTAAAAACTAGGCGTCTGGGGAAGGACATGTTTTCTCCGTGTCGTGTCACACCTGAGTTAGGGCCTTGTATAGAATAATGTGTATCTAGAGGTTTGGAACAACTGAGAGAACGATTCTCATAAGATCAACTGGCATTTAATCTCCAGCAATATATGTTCAAACAGCTAAATTATAAGTTACAAACTAAGCGTCTGTGGAAAAACAGGCATTCTCCGTGTCGTCTCATAAGTGAGTTAGTGGCTTGTATAGACCTATTGTGTATCTAAAGGCTTGAAACAACCGCGAGAACGATTCACATATGATCAGCTAGCATTAAATCTCCAGAAATATATGTACAAACGTCTAAACCAAAAGTTACAAACTAGGCGTCTGGGGAAGGACATGCCTGCTCCATGTCGTTTCATACGTGAGTTAGTGACTTATATAGACCTATTTTGTATCTAGAGTTTGGAAACAACCGAGGGAACGATTCACATATGATAAACTAGCATTTACTCTCCAGCAATATATCTACAAACAAGAAAACCATAGGTTACAAACTAGCCGTCTGGGGAAGGACATGTCTGTACCGTGTTGTGTCATACGTGATCTACTGACTTGTATAGGTCCATTTTGTGTCTAGGCACTTGGATCAACGAAAGGAACGATTCACATAAGATGATCTAGCATTTACTTTAAAGCAATATATGTGTAAACACCTAAAACGTAAGTTACAAACTAGGCGTCTGGGGAAGGAACTGTTTTCTACGTGTCGTCTCATACGTGAGTTACTAACTTGCATAGACTTATTGTGTATCTTGAGGCTTTAAACATCCAAAAGAACGATTCACATAAGATCACCTAGCATTTACCCCAAAGCTATATATCTCCAAGCGCGTAAAATATAAGTTAAAATCTTAGCGTCTGGGGAAGGACATGCTTTCTCCTTGTCGTCTCTTCAAACCTCTAGATACACAATTATTCTACACAAGGCCCTAGCCCACGCGTGACACGACACGGAGAAAGCATGTCCTTCCCCAGACGCCTAGTTTTTAACTTATGTTTTAGGTGTTTAGACATATATTGCTTGAAAGTAAATGCTAGATGATGTTATGTGAATCGTTCTCTCAGTTGTTTCAGCAATATGTCTCAAAACACCTAAACCATACGTTACAAACTAGGCGTCTGGGGAAGGACATGCCTTCTCCATGTCGTTTCATACGTACTTTAATGTCTTGCATAGATTAATTGTGCATCTGGAGGCTTGGAACAACCAATGGATCGATTAACATAAGATCATCTAGCATTTATTCTCAAGCAATATATGTCTAAACACCTAAACCATAAGTTACAAACTAGGCGTCTGGGGAAGGACATGCCTTCTCCATGTCGTTTCAGACGTACTTTAATGTCTTGCATAGATTAATTGTGCATCTGGAGGCTTGGAACAACCAATGGAAAGATTTACATAAGATCATATAGCATTTACTCTCAAGCAATATATGTCTAAACACCTAAAATATAAGTTACAAACTAGGCGTCTGGAGAAGGACATATCTTCACGGTGTCGTGTCATACGTGATTTACTGACTTATACAGATTTCTTTTGTATCTAAGGGCTTGGAACAACGAAAGGAACGATTCACATAAGATCACCTAGCATTTACTCCCCAGCAATATATCTCCAAACACCTAAAATATAAGCTAACTCTAAGCGTCTGGGGAAGGACATCCTTTTTCCTCGTCGTGTCATAAGTGAGTTAGTGACTTGTATAGACCTATTTTGTATCTAGAGTCTGGAAACAACCAGGGAACGATTCACATATGATTAACTCACATTTACTCTCCAGCAATATACCTACAAACATCTAAAACATAAGTTAAAAACTAGGCGTCTGGGGAAGGACATGCTTTCTCCGTGTCGTGTCACACGTGAGTTACAAACTTGCATAGGTTTATTGTGTATCTTTAGGCTTAGTATAGAATAATTGTGTATCTAGAGGTTTGGAACAACTGAGAGAGCGATTCAAATATGATCAACTGGCATTTGATCCCTGACAATATATGTTCAAACACCTGAATTATCAGTTACAAACTGGGAAGGACATGCTTTCTCCGTGTCGTCTCATAAGTAAGTTGGTGACTTGTATAGACCTATTTTGTATCTAGAGGCTTGAAACAACCGCGAGAACGATTCACATATGATCAACTAGCATTCACTCTTCAGAATATATGTACAAACATCTAAACCAAAAGTTACAAACTAGGCGTCTGGGGAAGGACATACCTTCTCCATGTCGTTTAATACGTACTTTAGTGTCTTGCATAGATTAACTGTGCATCTGGAGGCTTGGAACAACCAATGGAAAGATCACATAAGATCATCTAGCATTTACTCTCAAGCAATATATGTCTAAACACCTAAATCATAAGTTAAAAAGTTATGCTTTCTCCGTGTCGTGTCATACGTGAGTTAGTGAATTGTATAGACCTATTGTGTATCTAGAGGTTTGGAACAACCGAGAAAACGATTCACATGTGATAAACTAGCATTTAGTCTCCGGCAATATATCTCCAAACACCTAAACCATACGTTACAAACTAGGCGTCTGGGGAAGGACATGTCTTCACCGTGTCGTCTCATACATCATTTACTGACTTGTCATTTTGTATCTAGGGGCTTGGAACAACGAAAGGAACGATTCACATAAGATCATCTAGCATTTACTCTCAAGCAATATATATATAAAGACCTAAAATATTATTTACCAACTAGGCGTCTGGGGAAGGACATGCTTTCTCCGTGTCGTGTCACACGTGAGTTAGGGCGTTGTGTAGAATAATTCTGTATCTAGAGGTTTGGAACAACTAAGAGAACGATTTTTGTATCTAGGGGCTTGGAACAACGAAAGGAATGATTCACATGAGATCATCTAGCATTTACTCCCAAGCAATATATATCTAAACACCAAAAACTTTAGTTTTTTTCAGTGTCACACGTGAGCTAGGGCCTTGTGTAGAATAATTGCGTATCTAGAGGCTTGGAACAACTGAGTGAACGATTCACATAAGATGAACTGGCATTTAATCTCCGGCAGTATATGTTCGAACACCTTAATTATAAGCTACAAACTAGGCGTCTGGGGAAGGACATGCTTTCTCCGCGTCGTCTCATAAGTGAATTAGTGACTTGTATGGACCTGTTGTGTATCTAGGGGCTCGAAACAACGGAGTGAGCGATTCACATATGACCATCTATCATTTATTCTCCAGCAATATATCTCCAAACACCTAAATTATAAGTTACAAACTAGGCGTCTGGGGAAAGATATGCTTTCTCCGTGTCGTCTCATAAGTAAGTTCTTGACATTTATAGACATATTGTGTATCCAGAGGCTTGAAACAAGCGCGGGAACGATTCACAGGCATTTACTCTCCAGCAATATATCTTCAAACACCTAAATCATACGTTACAAACTAGGCATCTGGGGAAGGGCATGCCTTCTCCATGTCGTTTCATACGTACTTTAACTTGTATAGATTAATTGTGCATCTAGAGGCTTTGAACAACCATTGGAGCGATTTACATAAGAACAGCTAGCATTTACTCTCAGGCCGTATATGTCTAAACATGTCTGTAAGGGTAACTTTTTTTAATAATTGTTTTATTCAACCACCGTTAAACTATTGTGTTAATATTTGGGGAACGTGCACCGATTCTGATACACACAGAATTGAAGTACTAAGAAAACGAGCTGCTCGGTTAATCTTAGTAGAAGACATCATGAGGTTAAAAAAATATCAAATGCGTATCGCTGATCAGTATCCTCAATACATATGATATTCGCTGTAAAGTCTTCATGTAGAAAATGATGTATGTCAGTCAGGCTTTGTTTTTGACTGTCCACATGAACACCATGAGGATGTTGAAGTACATGGGCTCATACGGCCCCTGGTCTCGGGTTAAGCGGGATTAGAGACAAGGTACGAAAGGTCTTGCTCACTTCGCTCGTATTTTGCTATCAGCACGAGATAAGTATCGCCAAACCTGAGAAACTTTGAGTGAAGGCGTTTGGTGGTATAGCCATGTTTTTGCGATAACGTTTTGTTACGTTCATTAAAATCGTCACATTTAAAACAGGATCTAACAAATGCTACGAGGCGAGATAAGTATACGCCAAATGCGGGTCCCACTGGAATTTACTGTCTAGAAAGGGATAGTTTACGATGTCGAAATTGTAATCATCTCTTTTGTCACAAAGTCGACGAGAGAGAAGGTTTCTCACTGGTACACTAGTACAAATTGTTCAAAATAAAATTCAAGAACAATGGAACAATAAAGACAACGATTGAAATACGATAACTTTTCATTTACTGTCCAGTATAAGATGTCTCCAAATACACTATATGAGTTACAGACTAGGCGTCTGTGGAAGGTCATACTTTCTCATTGTCATCGCATGCGTGAATCAGTGTCCAGTTTATACTAGTACTGTACGTGTACTTTGTATCTTGCGACAACCGAGAACTATTCACATACGATCACTAAGATGTCTCCAAGTAGTAGTGTTATTGTGTGTAAGCGTACGTGTATCTCTGGTACATTATAAATTGTTTTATTTCCATTTTCTGGAAGATTCAACTAATCTTTCAGTAGTTTGCGACAGCCTTAGTTCTTAAGGATGTCCGCTGGTGGTTTTTGGCTTTGGCAGCCATTTTGACCGTTTTTCCTGTTGGATTATCTCCCTTTCCTAGGTTAAGAGATAGAGATTTCCATCTAGCCAAGAATTTTGCACAGCAACATCCATCCAATTTGATAACTTTTGATAGACATTGTGATTATCTACAAACAGTTCGAATATAAGAAAAAGTTAAATACTATTTATATGAATTTTTCATGAATATGCTTCAAAACTAGGGCTATTCCCTATGCTTTCTGGGTTATCAAATTGAGCATGGAGCAGTCCACTTAATGTTGCCTACAGCTAAAAATGCACACCAACCTATATTTTTTTCTTTGTTTTTCCTCATATTACACAATTATGAATGCAACAACACACATTATTCAAAAAGTTAATTACTTTGATTTACCACCAGCGGACATCCTTAAGAGAAGAACTGCTATTATAGTATTGGCCTTTTACTGTAATAGCGTATAGGCATATATTTTCTTTCATTTGATGGAATATGTAATAAATATTTAATTTGCGAGAGCCTCGAATCTTAAGAGAGGAATTGTCATTGTAGCATTCATATTATACTGTAATATCGTATAGGCATGTATATTGTGTATAGTGTTGAATATTTCTCTTTATTGAATATGTAACCAATATAATTAGCTTGCGGGAACCTTAGTTCTTAAGAGACGAACAGCAATTACAGTTTTGATCTTGTATTGTAAAACGAATAGGCATATAACTGGTATATATTTTGTTTCTCTTTCATGACCTATGCAATCAAACGTAATTATTGTATTGATATAATACCGTAGTAGCGTAGTCATATACCCAGTGTATTATATAGTTTATTTTCCTACGAAGTAGGCTACAGATCGCAAATTGTCCGGTAATGAGTGAGTGAGTCAGTCCATCTGAATCCTTTCGTCGGCAAAATAAGGAGAACCGTTGACATTAGAACCTTGATTTTTGGCATGAACGTGCATTAGGGCATTGTTACCAGCAAGTTCTGATCTGAAATAATTCTGATTAAAATTAGATTTATAATTAACACTTCAGTATATTGTAATAGATACATACCATCCATGTGGCCTTTAACAGTATCATGTTCCTTTTATGACCATGAAGCCTTATCAGTGGATTTAAAAGTCATTAAGGCTTTCCTTGGAACAAACACAGAGAGAGGCTCTATCGAGCCTTGTGGTTTTTAACAGTGATTTATATCCAAGCCCACTGAGATAAGGCTGGTTTCTACTCTGCTTGTCACATCAAATTACAGTGGTCGGTGTCCTGTCAACTATCCTGGAACATTTCCTAGCTTAGACATTAAACTGCCCGCTAAACTTGCCATCAAATGTGATCAGGCTGGGAGTACAAGAATGTGCGGTGTATTTTCTGTGGACTGTGTAGGCTGTACAGTCTGAATGAAGACAGCCTAGCAGAATTAGTTAAAGCTAGGTGGTTTAACGTTTATCAATGAAGAAAATCACCGATCAACCGCCATAGAATATAATGTGAAACAAGAAAACCGGAATAGTACATTCATCAGATTGCCGATGCCCAAAATGTGTTGTCTCATATATCTAGATAACAACGTGATGTAGAGATGCTATTTATTCGTCTTTGTACCGGTTATACTCAGGAGAATGACATAGAATCATTATTATCTTGTGCATAGAAGGTGTTGGTCGTGAGTTGAATTACCGTAAACTACATAAATGCTACCTTTCTACTATAGTGATATATATAAAAAATTGTCGTATTGTTGGGAAAATAATGTGATTCAAAAAGTTGTTTTGATCCTGTACAAGGGCACTGAAAACCATTAAAGAGATGTAAATGTATTTTCACACGTAAAGCTTGAAATCTGCTGAACCTATATTATTCAATCTGTTTCCTTTAATTAGAAAATTGTAAAATTAAATCGGCGAGTGTTATTTATTTTGGAATGAGGGCGCATTAGGAGACTGTTACCAACAAGTTCTGAGCTGACCTACTTTTGATGAAAATTTCTGGTGATTTTTGATGAAAATCACTGGCGATTCTGACTTAGGCAGTGCCCATCTTAATATATGCAGGATTTCAACTGGGTGTGGGGATTTCCAAGAGTTCAGTTCGCGTTCGAGTCCTAATGCCTACTGTACTTCGTAGGTCCTGTGACGTTAGTCACACTGCCATGTGTATTAATGGAGAATGTAATTGACGTAATTAATTTGCAAAACCTTAGTTCTTAAGAGAGGAACTGCCACGATATTATTAATGTTATACTGTATATACTAGATATATTCTATTAGTTTTTTTTTTATTTTCCCTGAGATATGTACTTAATGTAATCAGTTTGCGAGAGCCTTAGATCTTAAGAGACGAACTCCCATTTTACTACTGATGTTTTACTGTAATAGCGTATATACTGGTGCCAGGTAAATATTATATAGTGTTGCATATATATGTTCTCGTGGAGTATGATATAAATGTAATTAGTTTACCCTTGGTTCTTAAGAAGAGAACTACCAAACCATTATACTAGTTTGCGAGAGCCTTAGATCAAAAGAAAAGTGATATTATAATATTGATGTTGTACTGTATATGGCTTAGCCTATATTCCTACGAAGTAGGCTACAGATCGCAAATTGTCCGGTAATGAGTGAGTGAGTCAGTCCATCCGAATCCTTTCGTCGGCAAAATAAGGAGAACCGTTGACATTAGAACCTTGATTTTTGGCATGAACGTGCATTAGGGCATTGTTACCAGCAAGTTCTGAGCTGACCGAATTCTCATGAAAATTTGATTGATAATTATTTTTTTATATTATTTATTGATGGCTCAGCGAGTGCACCGTCATGCCCATCGGGAACCCTTGGCTGTATGTTTCACTGTGACTTTTGAAGGTTCCCTGATACGGCATATCATGACACACCGGTTCTGGTAAAATCAGCGAAGTTAAGCGACTTTGAGCCCGGTCAAGACTTTGTGTAAACGGGGCCCATTTAACCAATGGATAAATGAGTGAATTCAGTCTAATAGACGAAGGTCCCAAGCTGAACGCGCAAGCTGATGCAATAAGCATAGTAATGAAAACGTACATTTACCTTCTGTCATAGGTCTGTTAAATTTACCACTGTGCTATCCGACATCCGAAGTAGGGTGGGCATTAGGACTCCGACGCGTACCGAACTCCTGGTCATAGCCAATCTAAGTGTAAACGTTTTGGTGGGCTATATTATCATGTATGAAATAGGAACTGCTAATTTTCCATCATTTGTTAGTGCATTTATCTACACTGCTATCACCAACTTGCCAGCCTCAATACACACAATTCAGTATATTGTTATAGATGTAAACTGTAGCCTTTAACTTGTATCCTATTTCACATCCAAACATTTCATCACACACCACATCAGGCTTCAAATTCAGGTCAAATTTCCCACTGGTTGTGAAATATCCTACATCAACCAATTAAGTCAGCCTGGTGCAATAACCCAGCAGGAGAAAGAAAGATGTGGTATCATCCTTCAGATTAGTCTGTGTGAGCAACAATGATAAAAGTTTACTGAGGGTGAAACAAAGCCATGACGGCATGTTTAAAGGGTCTTAATTTATTTTCTTTGGGTAGAACTTAACTAGATAAAGTAACTTTGATCATAATGTGAAAATCTGAGAACATACTTTGAGGTTTTTTTTGTACCTCTTGAATATTGACTATATATCACACTGGGATATAATTTAAACAAAAAATTACATGTGTAAACAAAATATGTCTAAATTTTTCTTGTCATTTCAAATCTTGATCCACTTTGATTCCTTGATTAGGGATACAGAATCACTTCCACGGAGTGTGTTGGTGTGTCACAGCAATGCAATTCCGATTCACACAACGAAGCTGAGGTGGTTTAATGTTTATCAATGAAGAAAATCACCGATCAACCGTCATAGAATATAATGTGAAACAAGAATACCGGAATAGTACATTCGTCAGATTGCCGATACCCAAAATGTGTTGTCTCGTATATCTAGATAACAACGTGACGTAGAGACGCTATTTATTCGTCTTTGTACCGGTTATGCTCAGGAGAATGACATAGAATCATTATTATCTTGTGCTGAGAAGGTGTTGGTCTTGAGTTGAATTACCGTAAACTACACAAATGCTACCTTTCTACTATAGTACTATATATAAAAAATTGTATTGTTGGGAAAATAATGCGATTCAAAAAGTTGTTTTGATCCTGGACAAGGGCACTGAAAACCATTAAAGAGATGTAAATGTATTTTCACACGTAAAGCTTGAAATCTACTGAACTTTTTATTATTCAATCTGTTTCCTTTAGTTAAAAAATTGTAAAATTAAATCGGCGATCGGTATTTATTTTTGGAATGAAGGCGCATTAGGAGACTGTTACCAACAAGTTCTGAGCTGACCTACTTTTGATGAAAATTTCTGGTGATTTTTGATGAAAATCACTGGCGATTCTGACTTGAACGGTGCCCATCTTAATATAGGCAGGATTTCAACTGGGAGTGGGGATTTCCAAGAGTTCAATTCGCGTTCGAGTCCTAATGCCTACTCTACTTCGTATGTCCTGTGACGTTAGTCACACTGCTCATGTGTGTAAACCTGTTGCATATTAGATAGTGTTGTATTATTTTCATGGAATATTTAATAATATGTAATTAGTTTGCAAGAAAATTGGTTCTTAAGGAGAAGAATTACCATACGATAATATTAATTTGATAATATTAGCCTATTTTCATAGACCTGGTATATATGATATTCCTACGAAGTAGGCTACAGATCGCAAATTGTCCGGTAATGAGTGAGTCAGTCAGTCAGGCAGTCCATCCGAATCCTTTCGTCGGCAAAATAAGGAGAACCGTTGACATTAGAACCTTGATTTTTGGCATGAACGAGCATTAGGGCATTGTTACCAGCAAGTTCTGATCTGAAATAATTCTGATTAAAATTAGATTTATAATTAACACTTCAGTATATTGTTATAGATCATACGTAGAAAAGTCCGATCATTTAAGCGAGGGAAACATGACACCATGGAATTTGGGAACAGCCCTGGCATGCCTGGTGCTCTCTCGCTGTTGGATTCAACCGCAGATCTGATGACAGCGACCTCAATACAGCTGAGCGAACTATTTATAGACGTTTAACTCCGAGTCTATTCAACTGCTTGATGTACCAGGGCCGGATCACTAAATGATCAGAACATTCACCAATATACTTTCATTTTTTGTGGCACGACACATCGATGTAAAAAGGAAACAGATTGAATAATATAGGTTCAGTAGATTTCAAGCTTTACGTGTGAAAATACATTTACATATCTTTAATGGTTTTCAGTGCCCTTGTCCAGGATCAAAACAACTTTTTGAATCGCATTATTTTCCCAACAATACAACAAATTTTTATATATAGTACTATAGTAGAAAGGTAGCATTTATGTAGTTTACGGTAATTCAACTCCAGACCAACACCTTCTCTGCACAAGATAATAATTATTCTATGTCATTCTCCTGAGCATAACCGGTACAAAGACATACAGTGGGACAGGGTATTTTTAGCTCTGGGTAATTTGACCTGAATTTGAAGCTGATACACGTTAAAGGCTATAGTCCACATATAGCTACATGTATAACAATATACTGAAGTGTTAATTATCAATCTAATTTAAATCAGAATTATTTCAGATCAGAACTTGCTGGTAACAATGCCCTAATGCACGTTCATGCCAAAAATCAAGGTTCTAATGTCAACGGTTCTCCTTATTTTGCCGACGAAAGGATTCGGATGGACTGACTCACTCACTCATTACCGGACAATTTGCGATCTGTAGCCTACTTCGTAGGAATATATAAACATGAGCAGTGTGACTAACGTCACAGGACCTACGAAGTACAGTAGGCATTAGGACTCGAACACGAACTGAACTCTTGGAAATCCCCACCCCCAGTTGAAATCCTGCTCATATTAAGATGGGCACCGCCCAAGTCAGAATCGCCAGTGCTTTTCATCAAAAATCACCAGAAATTTTCATCAAAAATAGGTCAGCTCAAAACTTGTTGGTAACAGTCTCTTAATGCGCCTTCATTCCAAAATAAATAACGATCGCCGATTTAATTTTACAATTTCTTAATTAAAGGAAACAGATTGAATAATATAGGTTTAGTAGATTTCAAGCTTTACGTGTGAAAATACATTTACATCTCTTTAATGGTTTTCAGTGCCCTTGTCCAGGATCAAAACAACTTTTTGAATCACATTATTTTCCCAACAATACAACACATTTTTATATATAGTACTATAGTAGAAAGGTAGCATTTATGTAGTTTACGGTAATTCAACTCAAGACCCTACACCTTCTATGTACAAGATAATAATGATTCTATGTGATTCTCCTGAGCATAGCCGGTAAAGACGAATAAATAGCGTCTCTACATCTTCTGTAATAGGGCCATGTGGCATAGTGGACTATTTCAATGACAGGGTATTTTTAGACGGACAGTAACTGATACTCATTGGCGATAAAACGCTGGAGCAAAACAGACCACAGTTTTCTTGGCAATGATGAAATGATTGGATGTGAAAGAGGATACATGTTACAGGCTAAACCTTACATATATATATAGCAATATATTGAAGTGTTAATTATAAATCTAATTTTAATCAGAATTATTTCAGATCAGAACTTGATGGTAACAATGCCCTAATGCACGCTCATGCCAAAAATCAAGGTTCTGATGTCAACGGTTCTCCTTATTTTGCCGACGAAAGGATTCGGATGGACTCACTCATTACCGGACAATTTGCGATCTGTAGCCTACTTCGTAGGAATACCCAGAATATAATCTTGCTCAATCTCACAAAAGGCATGTTATAAAGAGAACCTGTGGCTGTTATGGAAGGTTATACATGTACTATATTATGATGAAACGTACCGTAGGGGAGGGTCACATCATATCTCAATGAAAATACGATCGAGTCCTAATGCCTACTCTACTTCGTAGGTCCTGTGACGTTAGTCACACTGCTCATGTAGTGTATTATTTCGCTCATATAATAAATGTAAAAAGTTTGCAAGAGCCTTATCTCTTGTAATATAGTTACGCGTATTACGGGTTTTTGACTTAGTGTTGTATTTCTATTTATTGAAATGATATTGACGTCATTACTTTGCGAGAGCCTTAGTTCTTAAGAGGAGAACTACCATGTTAGCATTGATATTCTACCATATATGCCTGGTATTCCTACGAAGGCTACAGATCGCAAATTGTCCGGTAATGAGTGAGTCCATCCGAATCCTTTCGTCGGCAAAATAAGCAGAACCGTTGACATTAGAACCTTGATTTTTGGCATGAACGTGCATTAGGGCATTGTTACCAGCAAGTTCTGATCTGAAATAATTCTGATTAAAATTAGATTTATAAATAACAATATGTCCCTGTAAGGGCTATGGCTGTTTTCACCATCATCTTCTGCATTAAAGAGCGGTGAAGGCAAAGTCCTATTAAGATATCATGTTGCCCTTAGGCAGCCATAACACAGGGCTCAAGTGTAGGTCTTAATCAGCACAACTGACAGTTTACAAATTTATGACTCGCTTCTGGCAGAAGTATGGGCTAGTGGCTGGTATTGCTGGGCAGGCCAGTTTACACAGCACAGATGTAGACCTATTTGTTCCAGTGATCATGTATGAGATTGCCAGGACTGAGGAGTCCTACAGTTAGCCCTATGGGGTTTTCATCCCCTCAAACAATCAGCGCTGTTTCCATAACGAAGCTGAGGTGGTTTAACGTTTATCAATGGAGAAAATCACCGATCAACCGCCATAGAATATAATGTGAAACAAGAAAACCGGAATAGTACATCCATCAGATTGCCGATGCCCAAAATGTGTCGTCTCATATATCTAGATAACAACGTGATGTAGAGACGCTATTTATTCGTCTTTGTACCGGTTATGCTCAGGAGAATGACATAGAATCATTATTATCTTGTGCATAGAAGGTGTTGGTCTTGAGTTGAATTACCGTAAACTACATAAATGCTACCTTTCTACTATAGTACTATATATAAAAATTTGTTGTATTGTTGGGAAAATAATGTGATTCAAAAAGTTGTTTTGATCCTGTACAAGGGCACTGAAAACCATTAAAGAGATGTAAATGTATTTTCACACGTAAAGCTTGAAATCTACTGAACCTATATTATTCAATCTGTTTCCTTTAATTAAACAATTGTAAAATTAAATCGGCGATCGTTATTTATTTTGGAATGAAGGCGCATTAGGAGACTGTTACCAACAAGTTCTGAGCTGACCTACTTTTGATGAAAATTTCTGGTGATTTTTGATGAAAATCACTGGCGATTCTGACTTGGGCGGTGCCCATCTTAATATAGGCAGGATTTCAACTGGGGGTGGGGATTTCCAAGAGTTCAGTTCGCGTTCGAGTCCTAATGCCTATATACAGTTGGATAATTAAAACAATAAAATTCTACAGGGCAATAATGCTAGGCTATATGAAAGATATTAGTTTAAACAATCTGCCAACATGGCCAATGCAAGCACATTTGTCGATAAACATTTGATACTTGCTGCGCTTGAGTTCATTTTATTTAATCTGACTTCTTATAATAGGATGTATATTTTGAAAATAAAATTCTTCATGCTGGAATTTGTGTCTTGGTGCAATGAAAAAATAAATATTTTCAATCTAATTGTTTTCCTGTCGAGGAAGGTCGCTATTATTCCAGTTTAGTACTTTCAACTGGGGGTGGGGATTTCCAAGAGTTCAGTTCGCGTTCGAGTCCTAATGCCTACTGTACTTCGTAGGTCCTGTGACGTTAGTCACACTGCCATGTGCAGTATAACATTTCTTATTGGATGTGTAATTAATGTAGTTTGCGAGAAGCTTAGATGTTAAGAGACGAACTGACATTCATACTATTCATGTTGTGCTAATAGCGTATAACCTTATACTGGTGCACTTTGTATAATTTATACATTCCATGAATGTGATTAGCTTATTTCCCCCAGCAAAGTATTTTAAGTATGTGTTAGTTGACAGCTAATTTTATTGGCGGGGTCATATGTCAAGTGCCGGGACCAGCAAATGATACCAGATCGGGATTCTGGTCAGATAACTATTAAAACACTCAATTTCAACATTGGATATTCATGGCTTGTAATGTTGTATATCTTTCTTTTAGGGAGTGTAAAATAAATGTAATTATTAATTTGCGAGATCCTTGGTTCTTAAGAGAAACACCGCGTCGTGATAACTGTTTGCAAGAGCCTTAGAACTTAAGCGATGGACTCCTTTTGTAATATGGATGTTGTACTCTAATAGCGTATAGGTGTATACCCGGTGCCCGGTGCATGTTATACAGTGTTGTATTTTCCCATGGAATATCTAATAAATATAATCAGTTTGCAAGAGCCTTGGTTCTTAAAGACAAGAAATATCATACCATGATAATATGAATGTTATAATATCAACTTATAGTCATGAGCTATCTGGTATATATTATGTTTATTTCTATTCTAAATAATGGAATATGTACGGAATGTGATTAGCTTGCGAGAACGTTAGTTCTTAGCGTATAGTCATTATATTACATGTTTGCGAAGTCATAGATATTGAGATGCGTGCTGGCCTGGTATGTGTCCGAATAACATGAGCTAGTACAAATGTTAACGCAGCCGTCCCAACACGGACAACGGAAGTCTCCGTCTGGGGAAGGACAGAAAGCGTCTGGTGAAGGACAGCTCCAGACGAAGCTTGATGGGTTGTCGCCGTTTACTTCCGGAAAATGGCAGCCACGTGAGAAAAGCGCAGAACGCAAATTTGGTGATGTCGAAAACATATGTTTTGGTGAAATAATGGCTTTGTTGCCGGATAAAAGAGATGTCAGCGAGATTATTAATCAGTCATTGTGCAGCGCTAAGATTTGCATGAGCAGGGGTAATTTTGGAAGAGCGTTTGCTCACTTCCTGCTGATCTTGAAACTGTCACCGTCAAAAAAATGTGAAGTCAAAGAAGATTTTACCCTCGCAACGCGTGAATGGACCGAGGAACTGGAGAAGAGAGGTCGAACAGAAGATTTGTTTTTGTGCTATTCCCAAGCTAGTGATCTCTTCCCAGAATGCGAAGGAGTGATGAACAACATCGGCGCACAATTGTTTAGGTGATCAATCTTTTGACAAATAAAGGTGGCAGGTGTAAACACTGGTAAAATAAGGCCAGTGTGGGGATGTTGTGGGTGAAGCTGAAACACTGGTCAATACTGTTCTTTTTTAAACTAGCATGACTGCCCGGTTATTGGACAGGCCCTATTATTGGACACCTAGACCCAGCGGGGCTATTTTCTGGGAATATTACATGACAACTGCAATACAAATTTAATTTTACAGTTGAGTTACAAAGACATACTAATAAATTTCTGTTTACTCACGGAATTTGTGCACGTTTAGCCCTCGTGCGGGTCGAAAATAGTGTCACAAATTTGGGTAAAAAAATGCGTCAGAAAATTTCCTCCAGTTTCTCGGTATTATTCCTGATTGCAGGTTTGATTAAATTTAACGAAATTTAGCTGAAAATGTTCCCACAAATATAGAGAATCTTCATTCTGAATCTCAGTGTGCAACGCGACAGGCGTTTGGCAGACGATGTATATTTCTACCCGCCACTCGGTCTAAAAATAGAAGAATACTGGGAGCAGCCAGTTTACGATAGCACGACATGTGGCTCACACTGGCAATAGCATTGATTGACAGCCAAGGATAATGGACACTCCCAAAAACTGCAAAATTTGGGACCGGGTTCAATATTCGACGCTATTCCAAAACCCATTTGTGGGCTACAGTGCGGATTCATGTTTAAATATTCTTGGAGGTTTACTAAAGACTGTGGGGCAAACAATTTGAAAATAAGTGGATTAGTTTCAAATAAATCCATCACTGAAAAAGTGTCCAATAACTGGGCGCAAACTTGCATTTTCATACCGTGGATGGTCCCTGCGTTTCAACTATTCCCAGTCTTCCCCCGTATTTTTTCTTCAATATTTTTTTATGACGATTTATCACTAAAGATGTAGTCTTTAATCCAGTGTTACTTTCTCGGCCATACGTGGTCGCATGGCCGACCTGCAGACTCTCATTCATAAAAAGTGTCCAATAACCGGGCAGTCATGCTACTAGTATGCATGCTGACCAATATCATATGCCAAAAATATTGCTGTACTCTGGTTGTACTGCTTGCACAGGGCTGGTCCAGTATAACGCAATAATATGTAATATCATGCTGTTGTTTACTGACAAGCCAGGCTTGTCAGTAAACAACAACATTTTAAAGAAGAAATCCTGGTGTCCTGAACTAGAACTGGGTTCCAGTTGTGCTTTTGGTTAGCCCAATAAAGAATGTTGAACCTTGCTCGATTCGTGATTCATGGACTCGTCCGTGAAAACTATGGATTTTATTGATCAGACCCTATCCAACACCTCCAGTACTTTGTTTATAACCCAGCACATTTTATGACGGCTTTAATACCGTACTTTCTTCGTTGTTATTCTTTGTGAGTGTTTGTCTGTTAGACCATGGAGCTAAAATAGATGGAGCCACAACTCCGTCAGATCAAAGTGTACTATGTGCGTGACCGCCTCAGCGGGATCTCAACGGATTAGCAAAGAGATTAAGACAGGCTCGGTCTTGCTCACCAACTATCGGTTTTACACGCATGCACCATAGTAACATTATCGCGACCGCTTGAAGAGATAGTGTATTGTAAATGTGAATCATAGAGTTAGCCGTCCAGCCGTCCTTTGGACGGCCCAAATAAAATTTTGGGGAATTTTGGACGGCCTTGTATTTGCGTGGACGTATTGCTGGACGGTCAAGTGTCTTTTCAAACTGCCGATATTTTCTCCGCCAAGTTCATGAAAGAGTTCTTGACGGGATCCGGTTGAATCAGCCGTAACTATTCTCCGCTCCTTCAACATGTATAACAATCCCTGCTGCACGTAACGGACATTTTGATATTTCCCCCGTCAGCATTCGTATCTAATTCAATGCCTAGGTTTTAGATTCCACTCGGCAGAGTTGACCGACCGATAAAATCTCCGCGACCTATAAAATCTCCGCCACAGATTACTCTGCCTCGCATCTCTCATTAGCGTATAATATTTAATGCGGTTACCCCTGCTTGGAGACGACATACTTCACACAAGTTCTTGTGTGCTGACTTTTCAACATGCAGAAGATTACGAAGTTTTTCGCGTCTTGGAGCGCGAGGCAAAATTTTGAACAAAGTGATAACGAAAGTGACAGTGAGGAAGAAGACGAAGTGAGGGACAGAAGTCCAGTTAAAAAGGAAAATGCCACTAGTTCTGTGGCCCACAGTTGGGACGAGTCTGGGGACAGTCGCACGACGCTTCCACGTGTTAGACGTTTCCCGAAAGAGTGCCTTACCAAATACCCGTGAATAGATTCGATGACGCGGGAATGTCCTGTTCTGCTTCGATTGCCGAAAGTTTGGGGTGGCAGGAAGCAGGTCATTTGGAGAAGTAATTTCCGGTATGTCTTCGCGACAATAATTTAGTATGACACAGAACTCACACTGAATCGGTCCCAGTAATTTTAACTCGTCCACCCTTTCTCGACACAATGGATTCGTCCGTGGACATGCATGGGCTGTACTTTGGAGTCCAGTAAGCGGACCAACTCATTTTCGTAGTAGGGGTGAAATAAAATTATAATGCATGCAGTTTGTGATTGTACAGTTTAGTAGGGGTGAAATAAAATTTAATGCATTCAGTTTGTTTGTACAGTTTAGTGCAATCAATTATGAAAGAGCAAAGACTAAAATTACTCAATGTACACAAAACTTGGTATTAGTTATAATTAAGAATAAAATAACTTAACTCTAAATCAATGAAGGAACATAAGTTTATTTCCAGAAACAAAATCAATGAATAAAATAGCATTATTATAAATATGCAGAACAAGTTTAACAATTTATTTCATAATTGTAGGCTTAAAACTATGGCTTGAGTTTTGGTAATGCACATGACAAATAAGTGTTGTATATGCCTCAGATTCGATCTGAGAGCATTAATGACCCCAGAGCTGCTGGGGCCCTGGGCGGGCCCCATACCCCACGCCTGGGAGGGGGCCTCACCGGCGGCCCCCTGCCCCCCGGCCTTTTGGACTCCCTAACTCAGAATCCTGGCTAAGCCGCTGATGTGAATTGATACTCAACCTCCCGCTGTTGGTAATATCACCAAGGCTGGTGCATGGCATTACACAACTGAACAGATCATTTATTCGGGCAGTTTGTTAACTATGATCATGGGGGTAAATGCTCTGTTATAATTTTTTGAATAAGGTAGATTTCGGGGGGAAATAAATATAGCAAAAATGCCATCTTGTTTGTAGAAATTGTGTCTGGATATATTTGATTTATTGGTAAATTTTAACGTCTTTTATTTTAAAAACCAATGTCCAAATCTGTCATATGTCAATAAAAATCCATTAAAAGATATTGCAGTTTTACGACCATATCGCGTATTTTGCGGCCTATCAAACTTGTTAGGGCCTATCTAAAAAATACCAGTATGATTCATTTCATTCTTATCTAAAACAAGTATAATAAGTATAAGGAAATTATTGAAGTATTAATTGTTTTGAATAAATAATAAATGAAGGAACCACATGACGTAGATTGCTCTATTGCTCTATTATATTTAACAGTTGAACGTATAAACATGTATTGAAAAGACCACTGCATGTGTAAATAAAGTAAAGAAATAAAATCGCCACGAACCCAGCCATACGTGGTATCCAACAGTGCATATCAATATATTGTTTTATTTATATTTATTTTTTAATTTACTTATTGCATTTAGACAGTTTACAAGGGCGTCTCAGCTAATAATGGATGAACTGGGATATAGCTGTTCATAATGAGACGTTGTTGGGGAATGGCTCAGGCATTTCTTGATTGGGGCCTGACGATTACTCAGAGATTATCCCACAGGGGGTATTGCTGATTAAATGCCAATTAGCTAATAGCCTTAATATGGCACCTGAAGAGAAGAAAACGTCAAACTAGCGTTCACATAAACCATTTTTTTCGCTTTCCTGTTCATTGTTCCTTAATATGGCAACTGGTGGCTTGGAAAAATCTATTCTCCCTTATATGCAGATTCATTGTTTCAGAGGTTTGAAATGCGGAAATGGAATTTATTTTGTCTTGAAAATGACCAATTTTCACATTTTGACAAAATCCCTAATGTATTTTAAATGGGGATTTTTCCATTTATTTACTTGTGGATTATAATTGAACGAGCGACTGCTCCCTCATGCTGTTTTGACCACGCGTTACCATTGCGAATATGAACTTCCCTGCAAATTTTTGTAACGTTTGGAAATGCGGAAATTACCGAAATCGATTAAAATGTTCGAAAATGGTGAAAATGACAGTCAGTTTTCAACACGATGTACTTAGGGAAAATAGTATCGCACATAAATTATAAAACCATCACCATAATCCGCATAACATCAAATTTCTTAATATTTGCTTTGCGCATAATTTGTATCTGGTAATTCAAACTTATTATCAATGCGCAGGTTAATTGATTCACTTCCGCCCTGTTAATCAGTCGCCAACAGACCCGCGAATTTGCCGGGCGGTCACGCACATTGAACATCAGAGAAAGCTGTGCCCGCTGTCAGCTATTCAGTATACAAAGGCCCAGCGGGCGGTACTGCTGGCCAGGGCACCTCGCCAGAGAGAGTTGTGGCTCCATCTATTTTAGCTCCATGGTTAGACCAAGTAAATCTTCAAATTGCCACAGAGTTTTTCAAGAACACCTGTTTTGTAAGAGTTATCTGAAATCAAAAAGCTGTAGTCCGTTAAACTGTTCTCTATCATCTCACTATAATTTATGAAACTGTCTCGCTTGTGTACAAGTTACAGCGACAGTTTTGGTCAAAATGCCATGAAACTGGTCCTCACAGTATTGGTTGGGCAATGGATAACCTAAAACAAAAAAACCAAAAAAAAATCCAAAAAGGTTATTTTACACTTCTTGGGGTGCAGGATTTGTTTTACCAAGTTAATCCCAGGGACAAAGCAAAAAAGAGCAGTTAACACCCAGTGGAGACTGGTCATATGAAACATACATTTTACATGTTAAATCTGTGTGTTTGAAACATCATGTAACTTTTTCAGGATAACTGCAGGGTCATGGAGATAATCAAGGAGAGAGAGAGAGAATTAAGGATAATCAAGAACGGTAACCAACATCTAATGGGGACTAGACTTTTTTGTCCAATAGCCGTCCTGGTGAAACGTAGTCAGGATACATGTAGCTATTGGATCGAGTGACTTGAGACAGCAAAATGTTGAAAAGGACATTTCACGCCTAATGGGCCCGGGGTTGGGGAACATAATATGTGTAGGTCTATCCATAGTCATTGAAATTAGGATGGTTGCAAAGACGGATTCTAGAGTGGAGAGGACAGGAGTCTAAATGCCATTTAACGCCTGTTGAGTGATGAGAACATTACATGTCCATGTTCTCACAAAACTACATGTATATACATATACGTGTATATCTGTGGAGAGTAGGCCTACCCATCGCATACCAGAATCGAGGAAAGAGGTCAAAGTCACCGTGGCCCAAAAATCAGAAAACCATTGAAAATTGCAATTATTTAGTAGTCTGAAAAATATTTTGTTCTGATTTTCTGCCATTCAAGTCATTCAGTAAATATATATAAACGGATGGTCATTCTGCACACTAACCAAATGCCTGGAAAAGGGGACATAATGACATTCTACTTCAAAACAAGTTTATATTTCAGTCCAATAAACGCATTTGAAAAAAGGTCAGAAATATGCAATCAAATTTTGCAAGAATACACCATTTCATGTCTAATTTTTTTAGGCACCCCTAGCAGGGTTTCGGCATTGTGAGTAGCTGCGCCTTGACAATAATCGAACCCCCATGAGTGTGACATTAAGCCAAATAGCCTTCCTTGAATAATTCATTCTATAACCCATAATATCTTTAGAAGCTTGCACATTTCACAGCATTGTTTCTTTCATTACTTCAAATTCTGTCGTTAATTTTTGTTTTTAGGCTGGGTTATATTGACGAGGCTGCTCTATATATCAGAAGAGCCCTAAAGATTGATCCAAACTTTCTTGGAGCCAGGGAGAATTTTGAGAACATCTGTGGCCATCTTGTGGAAAGATGGCATTTCCGTATGCTGAACGATGTGACAAGGAACCAGGCCTACAGAAGGGCCCTGATCAAGGCCGTCAGTGACGGGTATGACCGGGTGTTAGATATTGGGGCAGGAACTGGCCTCCTCAGGTAAGAGGCTATCCATTTACTGAATATCCATTCAAACTTTGCAAAATTCTTTGGAGAATTCATTTTAAAATACTTAATTCTTATCAATGTTATTGCTCCCAATGGTTCGAATTTTGTCTTCCCGCTTTGCTGGCTGGGATATGTAGTCTTTACAACGGTGCTCTGACTTATACTGTACGCTGACCTGTACGGAACCATGACATATACTTTACAGCGATATACTATATTGTAGGCTGACTTCCTATACTGTACACGGACATGCTATTCTGTGCACTCGATCACTGTACTGCATCTTGACCTCCTATACTGTAGGCTGACATCCTGTACTGTACACAGACATCCTATACTGTACCCTCCTTCACTGTACCAGACGCTGACCTCCTATACTGTGGGCTGACATTCTATACTGTACACGGACACACTATACTGTACACTCACTGTTCTGCACGCTGTCACTCCTATACTGTGGCCTAACATCCCATACTGTACACAGACCTGCTATACTGTACACTCACTCACTGTACTGCATGCTGACCTCCTATAATCTAGGCTGACATGCTATACTGTACATGGACATACTATACTGTACCCTCACTCACTGTACTGCACGCTGTCACTGCTATACTGGGTGAGTGTCGAATTTAATGTCGTTGAATTTTCAACATTTTTTTCAGTCCTATCCCGATGGTGCCTACAAGTTCCAGAACACGAGAGTGTTCACAGTTCCTATTATCCTGGACACTGATCAGCCCAGCCAGTACAGCACCCGGTCACTCCTATACTGTAGCCTGACATCTCATACTGTACACAGACCTGCTATACTGTACACTCACTCATTATACTGCATGCTGACCTCCTATGCTGTGGGCTGACATGCTATTCTGTACACAGACATACTAGTCTCTACACTGATATGGTATGTGTGTGTACACGAACATACTAGACTCTACACTGATATGTTATACCGTACACTGATACAGTATACTGTACACAGACATACTATACTGAACATTCACTTACATGCTATACTGTACACTGACAGGTTATGTATGCAGACATGGTATACTGTGGAGATATTTCCCTAGCTACCAGCCCAAGGTTTTGGTGGAGTAGGCCTACATTATTATAATAGTATGCTGCTATTGTATTTGTATTACTGTTCACAGCATGTTTGCCTCAGAGGCTGGAGCCAGCTGTGTGTTTGCCTGTGAGAAATCAAGGACCATGTTTGAAGTGGGTGAGGAAGTGATCTCTGCCAATGGGATGTCAGATGATATCACCCTGCTATGTAAATCCTCCACAGACCTGACTGTACCTCATGACCTCCCTTACAGGTACTGACAAGGTTCATGCGCTCCCAGGAATGTCCTTAAAACTCCTGGAATTTTGTTGATAACCAGGAAAGTCCTGGAAAATGCTTATAAAGTTAAACTCATGGAAACTCTACCCTTTCATCATCTGAGAGAACCAGCGATCTGATGCTGTGCCAAAATGTGTTGCTGAACTTTGTTAATTAGCTCATCTTTGTTGCGAGTTATTGTACTAAAGACTGTTGGAAAACTAAAATTATTGACATTGAAAGTCCTGAAAAACTCCCGCAATTTTTTTGCCTCTATAAGTGTATGAATCTAGCTGTACTGACCAACATCTCTGCTCTTATACTCTCCAACCAGAATCTCACCAGGAATTATTTGAAGAGGGAAATATGAAGTTTACTGTTTATGAAGTTATAAGCAAGTAAATAGTAAATATGAAGTTTACTGTTTACTTGCTTATCCAGGTCCTGCATATGAATTACTTATGATGCATCTGATTGGCTCAACGTAGTTGGTTGGTCTGACATCGCAGAACTTGAGCACTGGCAGTATCTACTCTATCCCTCGACCCACATGCCCTCCACCCACTCCCATCCGGAACACTCCATGATTCCTCGGTCTCAGTACTGTTAGTCATGCACCATCTCACGATTGATTCTCTGGACAACTTTCAGAGTATCCCTGGTGGTAACAGAAACAATTGACGCTGGACTGTTTGGAGAGCATATCCTGTCCACATTAAAACATTCCTGGGAAGAGTTACTTCAGACTTCCGAGGACACCGCTCAGGTATGGTGAACCCACCATTATCTAATTCGTAAAAGGTAAAACTGGGAAATCTGCAGATTAGTAGAAAAGTTGCATCAATTGAATTACAAGTATAAATAATATAAGAGCTGATCTCTATTCCCATATTTTAATGTATATGGTAAGGAGCAATCCAGGATTTCTGATATCAATCTCATTCAAAGTGCACAGTGAGATGTGACACGTTTTGAGCTTTGCCTATCTCTGGGTAGTTGATTATTGTTTCTCCTTGTGCTTCAACTTGGAGCAATATCTCTAATTATTATACAGCTATGTCCTCTGATCCAATCAAATCCTTTCAATCGCACCACATGATCGTACAATACCCAAAGTCATATTGGATCCCAAAATGCTGTATTGAATTCATGTTATACGCTTTCTAAGGGAGGTAACTCTTTTTGTTATGGTGCCAAACTGAAGCTACAAAAGTTGAAAAACCTTTTTTGTGGCTCGATCATCTAGGAAACTTTATTATTTATCCAAATTCAAAGTTACTTTACCCAGTCAGTCAAATTTGTCTCAAATGAAGTTTGTAAAGTAGAGACTGATAATAGATTAACATGATATTTGCAGAATTACAGATTTGGAGTCTTTTTCATCCTAGGAATTTACAGGTCCTGTAGTTGAATTTATTTAAGTTGAATATATTATTGTTATTTTGTTTAATCTAACAAAAGTATATTGATTCAAACATAAATGAAAAATCAATAACAAATAATTTAGCTTAATACTTCGATGACCTGTATAATAGATATGTCATTATACAATGCTTTGTACAATATGGATTGGTATTGTACTCGTTCATGTTGATATGAAAACCTGTATTGGACTAGACACCTTTTCGACTAATACTAGTGATATCTCACATTTCTTCAACTTAAAGTTGCCATAATATAGATTAGGATATTAAGCATAATGGTCATGCCTTCATTTATTAGGTTAATTTGATGCATATTCACCAAATTTATAACTTAACTGTCACTCCTTCAAAACATTCATGTTCATCCTTAATGTGGTAGGATAGCGGGGGTGGGGGGGGGGGGGACCAAGCTCAGTGGGTCACGCCTCATTGCGCAATCTGTATGAGATTGATATTGGAAAGCCTGGATTTATCACACCAGTTATTAGTGTTCCATGATGTCTTGATTGCTATCCTGTTTTATTTCAGAATGGTGGTCCTCCAGCCATGGTGATACCCCAGTCAGCTCAGGTGTATTGTTGTGCCATTGAATGTGATACGATTTGGAAACAGAATAGGTGTGTATTCATAGGCCTACTTGAGACTCTGTCTTAGTTCACTGCCTCTATCAACATTCAATCGTTGACGGAACAACAAAAAAAGACATTAGCAACACCTACAAATTCAAAATATCATAGACAAACAATGTACTACATAAAAATGTCAGTGAATTGCATGAGATGAAAATAAACAGGTGTCCCTACGAATTCTTTGTACAGATTTTACCCTCTGGCAAATTTTGCCCGAAGGGTATTGTCGTTGTCAGTGTCGTCTGTCTGTCCGTCTGTCCATCTTTCTGGTGGACAAGGTAGCTCAAGAAGGATTATAGCCAGACATTGTATATTTATGCCACTTATGCATCTGGTGAAGGAACAGAAGCCTATTGAAAATGATTGACCTTGACCTAGTTTTTCAAGGTCAAATTCTAGTATTTGCTATATTTTTGTAAGGATTAAAGCTAGGGTCTCCAAATGCATATTACATATGCAACTGATGATCGGCTATCCCAGTTGAATGACCTTGACCTATTTTTCAAGGCCATATACTGTTTATTATGATGTAACATGAAGGAATATAGCTAGGCTTTCCAAGTTGATACTATGTATACATTTGGCGATGGTCCAGGGGTGTGCTGAAGATGACTGACCTTGACCCATTTTATCAAGGTCAAATTCTAGAATTTGCTGTATTTTTTGAAGGATTGAAACTAGGGTCTCTAAATTCATATTACATATGCAACTGATGATTGACTAAAAGCCTATCCCAGTTGACTGATTTTGACCTATTTTTATACGCCCACCAAAAAGGCGGACGTATTATGGTTTCCGTCCGTCTGTCCGGTTCTCGTGTCCGGTCTATATCTGGGACAGTTTCCTATCTACAGTTCCAATTTTTGGTGAGTGGATACCCTATGGGGAGACGATGTGTCGCGTACCAAAATGAAGGTCGAGGTCAGAGGTCAAAGGTCACTGGCCTGAAAAAACAGGAAATCACTGCTCGTGTCCGGTCTATATCTGTGAACGTTTTCTATCCACAGTTGCAATTTTTTGTGAGTGGATACGCTAGGTGGAGACGATGTGTCACGTACCAAAGTTGAGGTCAGAGGTCAAAGGTCACAGTTGCCTAAAATCAGGAAATCATTGATCATTGACAGTTTTCTATCTACAGTTCTACTTTTTGGTGAGTGTATGCCGTAGGGGGGAACGATGTGTTGCATCCCAATTGTAGGTCGAGGTCAGAGGTCAAAGGTCAGTGTGACTGAAAAATCAGGAAATCATTAATAATTTCTAATTTTTATGAGTGGATTCAATAGGAGGAAATGAAGTGTCACATACCAAAAAAATAGGTCGGTCAAAGGTCACTGACCCCAAAATCAGGAAATTATTAAAAAAAACATTCGGGGGACACGATGTGTCACCTACCAAAATGTAGGTCAAGGTCAAAGGTCAAGGTCACTGTGACCCCAAAATTATAAAATTGTTCATGATTTTTTGAGTCCATTGAGAAATTATGGGGAGCCGTTTTGTCATGTACCAAAATTTAGATCCAGGTGAAATAGTCAAGGTCACTGTGACCCCAGAATCAAGGTCAAAGGTCAGTGTGACCTAAAAATCAGGAAATCATTAAAACATGCAAATTTTTATACGCCCGCCCAAAAGGCGGACGTATTATGTGATGGCGGTTTCCGTCCGTCTGTCCGTGCGTCCGTGTGTCCGTCCGTCCCCTGTGTCCGGTCTATATCTGGGACAATTTTCTATCTACAGCTCTAATTTTTGGTGAGTGGATACCCTACGGGGAGACGATGTGTCGCGTACCAAAATGAAGGTCAAGGTCAGAGGTCAAAGGTCACTGGCCTGAAAAACAGGAAATCACTGAAGGGTTCGTGTCCGGTCTATGTCTGTGAACGTTTTTATCCACAGTTGCAATTTTTTGTGAGTGGATACGCTAGGTGGAGACGATGTGTCGCGTACCAAAATTGAAGTCGAGGTCAGAGGTCAAAGGTCACTGTTGCCTAAAATCAGGAAACCATTGATCATTGACAGTTTTCTATCTACAGTTCTAATTTTTGGTGAGTGGATGCCCGAGGGGGGAACGATGTGTTGCATACGAAATGTAGGTCGAGGTCAGAGGTCAAAGGTCAGTGTGACGGAGAAATTAGGAAATCATTAAAAATTACTAATTTTTTGTGAGCAGATTCAATAGGGGGAAATGAGGTGTCGCATACCAAAATATAGGTCAAGGTCACTGACTCAAAAATCAGGAAATTATAAAAAATAACATTTTTTTGTGTGAGTAGATACATTAGGGGGACACAATGTGTCACTTATCAAAATGTAGGTCACGGTCAAAGGTCAAGGTCACTGTGACCCCAAAATTATAAAATTGTTCATGATTTTTTGAGTCCATTGAGAAATTACAGGTTGCCGTTTTGTCATGTACCAAAATTTAGATCCAGGTCAATAGTCAAGATCACTGTGACACCAGAAGTGTCGCATACTAAAAATTAGGTCAAGGTCAAAGGTCACTGTGACCCCAAAATCAGGAAATTATTAAAAATAACATTTTTGTTGTCAGTAGATACATTAGGGGGATATGTCACATACCAAAATGTAGGTCAACGGTCAAGGTCACTGACCCCAAAATCGTTATTGTTAAAGATCATGATTTTTTGAGTCCATTGAGAAATTACGGGGAGATGGTTTGTCATGTACCAAAATTTAGGTCAAGGTCAATGGTCAAGGTCACTGTGACTCCAGAATCAAGAAATCTTTGAAAATTACTTTGTTTTGTGTCCGTAGATTCATTAGGGGGACATGATGTGTCACATACCAAAATGTAGGTCCAGGCCGAACGTCAAGGTCACTGTGACCCCCAAAATCATGAAATTCATAAAAATCATGATTTTTTTTGTGTCCATTGATACATTGACGGAAGACGAAGTGTCGTGTACCAAAATTTAGGTCAAGGTCAAGGTAACTGTGACCCCAAAATCAGGAAGTCACATTTTTATATGCCTGTCGAA